>JAVKPL010009770.1:0-40553 GCA_032173675.1 Gastrolobium villosum
TGTTAGGAGGAATATTGTGTAGCTACACACATGGGAATATGAGGTTAAATAGGGAATGCCAAGAGGGATAGTCAGGCTTTTGGTAGAATTTGGACAGGGACTTTGGGAGAGAACAGTAGCCTCTCAAACCCTACTGAGTTACCAGCTCCTTTTAGTACATTTTTCATATTATGTAATTTTCCTTTACTTTGTAATTCCTTTCATTGTATATTATTTCTTGTTCCTTATTACCAGTTTAGAGAAATAAAATTCTGTGTTCAATTTTCCAATATTTCTCTCCTTGTTTCAGGTACCTAACAGCTTGAATCTAATGAGTTAGTTAGGGTGATAACCAAGCTCTATTTCTCTACCCTTTTCTCTTCTCTGTTCTTCAGCAATGGTTTGATACTTTGGCATGGCTTTATGATATTACATAATTAATAAACCTAGAAATTAGAGATTTGAGTGAAAGTTGTTGTGTGTCTAATCAGACCATAGGAACTCTATATATTAATGAGGATGCATTACAATGACTACAATTGATCCATTTAATCCTAATCGGGTTCTAGTAAGTTACAATCAGATACTGATTAAATATTTTAACAATATTCTAACACTTCATTCTCAAGCCGGTGCATATATGTCATATATGCCAAGCTTGTCACATATATATATAACCTTTAAAAGTTTTAGTGAAAATATCATAATGTTGATCATACAGTTACCAAATATGTTTCAATCTCCCCATATTGAATCTTCTCTCCGATAAAATAGTAATCAATCTCAATGTGTTTGGTTCTTTCATGGAAAACTTGATTTAAGGATGTTAGGACCCATTTGCAAGGTATGGGACTTGGAGCCCCACATTGGTTGTATGGGCAACTAATGTGGGGTTTATAAGATCTTGGACACTCCCACCCTTTGAGCTAGCTTTTGGGGTGGTGCACCTCAAGGTTCTTATCAAAGAATATGTGTAATGATGCCCAATTGTCCCATATCAGTTTTATTCGCTGTCATTCACAAATGTTGAACTCTTTGATAAGCTATTTAACCAAATAAGCTCACAGGTTGCAGTTCACAATGCTCAAAATGAAACTTTTGCATTTGAGCAGGCCACTACGGTTTGCTATGATCTAATACCTTTGACATGGCTTTCTCATACTCTTCAAGTCTTGACACAACACATCCATGTGACCCAAAATAACATGTTTGATTCATGTAATCAGCAAATGCAAGATAAGGTTGTCTAGTATGGACTCATACTACAGGTCTCACACACTCTCCTTTCCCTAGACCCTAAGCATAGTTAGTTCACTTTTGATACACACACATTATTCAAGACCCTACATTCTGATCCAGCAGTGACTTGCACGAAGGAAACAAGTACACAGCTAAAGAAATCAACTTACAGTCCCCACTAACCCCAAGATGAAATGATGTATAAAACCGAAGGTGGAAACAAACCATGTATGTGTATGACTCTGTAATGAGCATTCTCTCCCTCTTTCACACAATAACGAATCACAAAGAAAAAGGCAGAGAGCTACAGAGAGACATTTGAAGCATTAGCTAATATTACCAAATGGAATGAAAAGAGAAAATACAGTGTGAAGAAGAGATGAAAGTAACAAAATGCTTACAAGATTTCCATCTTCCAGACTTTTACTGAGAATAATCTTAAAGAAACGGATTGTAGTCACTGAAGAATGCTTATTTGGTTGGTTGTTAGGGGAAATCAAGGTTGCCATTGTTGTGTTGACACATAAAATGCCGTGTTCCATCCGAACAAAATCTAGCCTTAAATCTAGGTTGATTGGGCACTGGGTACGGAAAACAGCATCAAATTTTTAATTTTCAATTCAAATTCTTTTAAGATAAAAGTGTCTCTATTTTTAATTTTTAAATGATACAACTTGTGTCATTTTAGTATGTGAGATCCATATCTTTATCTTTTTATCTATTTTCTCTCCTCTATGATTTATCTATTTCATTTAAAATAACATAATTTTACATTTTTTAAAATGATATATTCTTTTTCCTTCTTTTAACTTACACATGCGAAAAGTGTGTGTCCTCTTAATTTTGAGGAAACGCACTCATATCCTTTATTTTTTATTTTTTTGGTATAAACTCTTATCCTTTTAGTAGAGACAAAGAAATAAAGCATGAGGAGAGAGTGGACGGAAAATTTTTTAATTTAAATTTCAAAAAAATATACTACTTTGATTAAAAGGACCATCATTTGTGTCGCCAAATAAAAGGACCATCATTTTACATGATACACATTTTTTCTTTTATTTAACGGCTTTAATATTTTTACATTTATAATATTGAAATAAATTATAATTAAAAAATATTTTATTTTTTGTCCCAAAACTATATCCTTCTGGTCTCAATGCAGAAACTTATTTGCATTCGCCGCCGTATAGAAAATGAACATTATATATAGTGTTGTAAAAGGGTCAGGCCGGCATACTGGCATATGTTGAGCCTAACCTAGCTTGGCCTTTTTTTTTTTTGAAAAAATAGAGTAGGCTTAGACTTATAAGAAAGTATTTTTAACAAATAGGATATATATATATATATATATATATATATATATATATATATATATATATAAGGAAAAATGTGTATCATTTTAAGAAAGAGAAAGAGATAGATAAAGGAGGAGAGAGTTGACAAAAAAAATAAAGGTGTGAGTCCCACCTTGTTGTGAGAGTGAAAGGATATAAGTTATTGCATTTAAAAGGATAAACAATTTTCCCATATATATATATATATATATATATATATATATATATATATATATATATATATATATATATATATATGTCAAGATCATTTTACACCAGTGTAAGTTACACTCTTGATCTTGTCCGTTAATCTTACTTTTATCTACGGGCTCAAATTTTTTAGTAATGTGAGTTATTGGATACAAGTGGATCAATGATCAAGATTGAGTGTTAGACTTCTAATTCTTATACTTCTGTAATAATAACATCCTGCCCCTATATATATTTTTTTTATATATATATATATATATATATATATATATATATATATATGTATGTATGTATGTATGTATATATGTATGTATATATATATATATATATATGAGGCAGGTTATATTTACAAACTTTTTTATTTACAAACTACACTATCTTCTCCCGGGAGAGAACACTGGATTTCACTATGTTCTCCCGGTAGAAGATAGTGTAATTTATAAAAATTTGTCAAAAAAGTTTGTAAACGGATCCTTCCCCTATATATATATATATACTATGAAGCACCGACACTTCAAAATCTCTGACGTGTCGTGTCCGACACTTCCCGACACTCTCCGACACTCTGACACTTCTCGACACTTCATAATGCGTTATAGAAATTCAAAAAAAAGTTCAACGGTAGCATTGCATTGAGTTTTTAGTTCCAACTATTAGATTCGTTGGATTACGATTATCATTTTATTGAGTTTAATATAAATATTTAGGATATCTTATGTTTCTTTGCAAAATTGATGAATATTATAAATTTAGTTTTATTTTTTTGTTAAATTATTGAATTTTAAATATAATATACACTACATAAATTAAAAATATTATTTAATACAAAACGTGTCCTAACGTGTCGAAATATAATATTTTTTAGAATTAACGTGTCGGAGTGTCATGTCGTATCGTGTCACGTATCCCGTGTCAGTGTCGGTGCTACGTAGTATATATATATATGGAAAAATATTTCTCTGACAACTCGAGATAAGTTTATATCTAGCCACTCCAAAATATACCCGGTAGGAAGGGGTGTACCCGTGTAGGCTTCATGGTAAACATGGGCATACTGGTGTTATGTTTTCTTTTAGTTTTGTCTTATGTTATTTTTATTTTTTATATTTAAATTTTAAATTCTTTTAACTTAATTATATATATATATATTTTTTATTTTTAAAATTCTACTTAAATTAATTATCAATAGTTAACTTATAATTTTAAACAATTTTTTCTTTTATATTTTTATTCAAATTTGAAACTTTTGGCATCAGCTACAAAATTATTGCTAGTAAATGAATACATACGTTAATTTAATAAATAATTGAAATTTAACTCAACAAAATAGCGTTGATCTGATATAATTGGACAAGATTATTTATAATCCCACTGGTAAATAAAAGATATAATAAATGAATATATTAATAATGTAGCCATACTTGAGATATTTAAAATTTATTCCGAATTTTTTTATTTATTAATGAACTACATTCTCTTTATGTTCATGATATATATCATGATAGTAGCATATCGGTTATATTGCTTGAAAATTTTTATCTATAGAACATAATGTAAAATTTAATTTTGGCACCAAGTCTCTTTTTAGCATGTAAACTTGATCAATATATATATTTACAATCAGTGAGAGTTGTTTTCATCATTCCTTGTTCTTTTTAAGTTCCTCGTAACTTTTTTTTCCCTGGTCTCAAATTCTTTTGATTTTTGCCATCTAAATAAATAAATTATCAAGACATTTATATGTGTGAGTTTGAATTAGATTGTACAGAAAATAGTAATAATAATACTTGAAAAAGTGTAATGAAATGTAGTATTGAATTTCGAATCATTTATACAAAGGGGGTTTCTATTTATAGAGAAAACTTGACCTAATGGGCTTGACCCAATACAACAAATAAACCTAATACAAATAAATGAATAAATAACTAAATAATTATTATTATTTACAACACTCCCCCTCAAGTTGAGGAATAGATATTTATCATTTCCAACTTGCTAGTAAGCTCTTGAAATCTGTTTGAAGGAAGTCCCTTTGTCAATACATCAGCTAATTGACGTCCAGTGAGAATGTATGGAGTGGTAATCAACCCACTATCAAGTTTCTGTTTGATGAAATAACGATCAACCTCAATATGTTTAGTCTAATCATGTTAAACTGGATTATGAGCTATACAAATAGCGGACTTATTATCACATAGCAGCTTCATAGGACCTTCACATTTTATTTTGAGGTCATCAAGTACAATTTTTAGCCACAGTAACTCACAAATGCCTTGAACCATAGCTCGAAATTCAACTTCTGCACTTGATCTGGCAACCACATCTTGTTTCTTACTTCTCCACATCACCAAGTTACCCTAAAAAGACATACAATAACCAGTGGTAGAAGGACGGTAAGTCACAGATCCAGCATAATCAGCATCAGTGTAGACTTCTAAAGAGAGATTGTCATCACGCTGGAATAACAATCCTTTACCAGGAGTAGCTTTAAGATACTGAAGAATTCTCTATACTGCCTGCATGCGTTTCATCTTTAGATCGTGCATAAACTAACTAACAACACTAACAACATAAGCTAGGTCTGGTCTAGTATGAGCCAGATATATCAATTTTTTTCCAACTAACCGTTGATATTGTCCTTTATCAACTGGAGGACTCTCCTCTTCATAGTCTATCTTGTGATTCTACTCAATAGGAGTATTAGAGGGTTTACTTACTCCTATACTTCTTGTTTCTTTCTCATTTAACGTAAATGAATGGGCTAATAGATCACGTTGTTCTTTTTTATCAATGGTCGCTGTATTCTACAATTTTTTATTTTTATTTTTTCATTTGTTCCCCCTAACAAAGCATAAGTTGAAATGTCAAAAATATGAATCTGTTAAGTACATTCCTATATGATGCTGCCGTTTCACAGATTTCAAGCTCTGCCTTGCAATCCTGTGTTAAGGCCATTTAGGACTGTTTGAATTATTTTATTTTATTTTTATCCAAAATGCTATATTTTTTTTCAAAAATATTTATTTGGATTCTAACTTAAAAAAAAACAAAAAAAACCAAAATATTGTTTTTTTAAACCCAATTTTCTTTCCTTCTAAAAGAGAAAATATAACTATTGGTGCACGCTTATTAATTAATTATTAATTCCTAATAAATTATAATTATTAAATTGATGAAAATTAATAATTAATTTTTTTTTTGTTACATAATGATTAAAGTTTGATCGTAAGAGTTGGTAAACAATTTAGTTTATAAATATAACCGTTATCCTTATCTTTCTCATGTGTTGTAATTAAATACAAAATAACTCTTATTTTTATAAAAAACAATAATTTAAAACAAACGAAACATGAAAAATCCTTTTTATAAGTCAATCCAAACAGGCCTTTCTTTGGCATTTTATTTTTATATGCTGTGGCCTATGAGCGAGTTTTCTCTGCAAAAGAGAGGTACTAAGCTAAGACCCATTAGAGTCAGCACACGGTAGTCATCCTTTTACATAGTCACTTAAGAAAACAATAGATGCACCTGTACGTCATAACCATGACTAATTTTTCATTGCATAGTAATTGATAAGTACAAAGATTCTTATAGAGGATGCATTGTTATACACAAATGATAACAGGAATTGAGACATAGAAGATATGTAGAAAAGCATACAGTTTAGGAATTTTATATAATTATGCAGTTGGGTACGATGCTTGCATTGCTATGCCACAGAGTCCTTCAGCAGCATCCACACCCCTTTGCATCCTAATGTACCCTTCTTCACCCCATTGTGTTCCCCATGAGTTCTTAACCAACCAATACTTAGTCCCATCACTACTAACACCATAACCCACAGCAGTGACACCATGATCCAACTCAGTTCCACATGAACCTGTGAACACACCACTTTTGTAAAATTGAAAGTCAGAGCCACTGGCATCTATGGCAACTGAAATTGGTTGATTAGCCACTGCTTTTTGTAGAGCCCGTTCATTATTGGAAGGGACATCCTCATACCCAGTAATGGTGACAGCATGCTTGGTTGCTTCATTTGCATTGCATGTTCCATCAACACCCTGATAGGGGTAGTTGGCTTCAGTGTTAAGTCCATGATTTTGCATGATGAATTTAAAAGCATCATCCATAAAACCACCCCCACAACCTTGGTCCACACCTCCCTTTGTGTCACAATCAACAAGTTCTTGTTCTGATAAAGATATCAATTTTCCATTACTCAGCATATTGATACCTTCCGTTGCTGCAACAGCAGAAAATGCCCAACAACATCCTACAAGGTGAATTAGAACTAGAGTTAGATAGATGACAATTCAATCTATCATGACTTGTGAGAATCAATGAATTATCAGAACTTACCACATTGGCCTTGGTCCTTGATGGGTGTCACTGCTCCTTTTTGTCTCCAATCCACAGTGGATGGTAGTGCAGTCACATTTTCATACTTAAAAGTGGTTGTCCTTGTGATTGAGGAGCAAATATGTCCCTTGAATCTATTTCTGGGTGCTATGAACTCCTCATTGGTGAGGTCTGCAAATTGATTAATGCCAAGCTTGTAAGGTTTATTGCCAGCACTGTTGAAAGCTTCAATGTAATTGACATTTTCCTGAAATATCCTGAAACGTTTTCCCCTTTCTTGGGGGTCATTATAGACTTTGCCATAGCGAGCCATCCATTGCTCATGCCTCTCGTACATGGTGGCATCTTGGAGTGTGCGAGATGTGACCTGAAAAGCCAAGAATCCCATGCATAAAAGCAATGCCAGTGAAATATGAGACAACTGATTTTTGGCAACCATGGTAGCTAGTACATAGTGTGGCGATGATTGCAACAACTGCTTAAGGTTGTTTAGTGAAATTTGAGAAAGATGTGTTGTGCTTGTACTCATGATTATTTGAAGAATTTATAGGAAAATTAATGTTGAATTGTATATTAATGTTGTAGTTTTCAACTCAAACCATAAAACGCTGTTCTCAGCTGCGTAGCTGGGAGAGATTTCTGAATAAGACCTTTGTGTTTGGGAGTTGTACTCTTAAAAAAGAGATATACGGTGTTTAAGCATTTATAGAAGGGACGCCGTGAGCGTACCGGAAAAGTTTGTAATTATAAAAACAAAGGTTTGAAACTATAATTATGTATAAGAGGAGGGATATTCTTACTACCAAAATTTTCTACTATCAACTTACTACCTATCTAATCACCGTTAGATCAACTTTTTCTCTTTTTTCAAAAACTTTTTAATATTCTCTCTCTTTAATTCATTGATGATTAGATAGGTAGTAAATTAGTAATAAAATTTTTTGGTAGTAAAAATATCCTCCTCTCTGTATAAAATCAAAGTGACGCAGATCATGCAATTTGGCAACGCAAAAGGAAAATTGGCACTTCCAATTCCATATATCTGTGGTAATGATTTTCTACAGTACAATAAACGGTCTTTATATAGAAAATAATTATTCTCCTTCAAATATCCTTTTCATTTGTCTAAAATGAGTAATGTATGTACTTTTTCTTATTTATTCGTTATATTCGGTAATGGTCTCGTAATTAATTGATCTATGCTTTTGCAAAGTAGGCGCAGTGAATATTCGGTAGATCCAATTCAAAATAATATAATTAAGATATAGTTGGGCCAAAACTTGACCTGACTTATTTACACTTTAAAAAATCTCATTATGTAAATTTAAATTGTTATAGAACTTATTTACAGTCCTTATAGCAACAGTTGCTGGCCTCTGACTGAGACACACAATTATTTTTTCTTTAGCCAAAGGTGGCATCCAGGCTTCTTCCTAATTAAAATCCTTCATATGTTTATATAAAAAAAAAACAAAAAAAAAAAATCCTTCATATCACATTTACGTAAATTTTAAATCCTTCTAACTACCAAAAAAAAAAATTCTTCATGTCACATCATAGCTACTATCTATGAAGCACCGACACTTCCAAAACCCTGGCGTGTCGTGTCCGACACTTCCCGACACTCTCGGACACTCCGACACTCCCCGACACTCCAACACGCATTATAGAAATTCAAAAAAAGGTTCTAAGGTTGCGTTGCGTTGAGTTTTTAGTTCCAATTATTAGATTTGTTAGATTACAATTACCATTTTATTAAATTTAATATAAATATTTGGGATATCTTATGTTTTTTTGCAAAATTTATGAATCATATAAGTTTAGATTCATTTTTTGTTAAATTATTGAATATTAAATATAATATAGACTATATAAATTAAAAATATTATTTAATATCAAAACGTGTCCTAACGTGTCGAAATCTAACACTTTTTAGAATTAACGTGTCGGAGTGTCGTGTCGTATCGTGTCACGTGTCCCGTGTCGGTATCGGTGCTACATAGGCTACTATAAGTATGTAACAGCCTCTATCATATTCTTTGTAACCTTCTGAATATCAAACTCTAAACCCATGCTGTAAAATCAAATTTTAACTTCAAAGTATCACCATTATGCACCAATTGGCCCAACGTTTTTCCAATCCCACCCATGCCCACAATATGGAGGATTGAGATATTTTACCATCACTGTTATCATCTAACAACAATTTTATTATAGCCTCTTATTGTTCTCCGTGGAAGTGCATGTGAGTCATTTAAGTATTTAACTAATGCAGCAAGCGCCTACTGATCAACGAATTCGTGAAATAACAAACTAGTAACGAAATTTTCACTCATGAAACACGCGTGTGAAGTGGTATAAAAGTTGGCGCGTCGCTTTTTTCTTTTTTTCTTTTTCGATGGCAATGGCGGAAGAATCATCAACGTTGATGACGATGGAATCGCACGCGAAGAAACGAACGGCCAAGAACGAAAAGTTGTGCCTCGAAGACTACATCCACCTCCTTCACTCTCGCCAAACCTTTCATCGCACCATGAATCAACTCAATCAGGTTTCCTTCAAACACAAACATTACTTTCCATTTTTCATTTTTTTTCATTTTCAAAATTATTCTCCTCTTTCATTTTCAAAATTATTCTCCTCTTTCTCTCTAAACACTCCACATTTTCTTTTCCTTGTTCTCACTGCAGGTTATCCTCAGTCACGGCTTCAAGAAAATCCACCATGCTCCGAAGGTTCTACTCTCTCTCTCTCTCTCTCTCTCTCTCTCTATTTGGATGCTGAGAAAATGTCACGCGAAAAAACGTTACCTATTCTCTCTGTTTTTTACTTAATTTTTTTTTTAAATTCAACTCTCGTGAGTAAATATAGAAGATACAGATTGCTAGTTAGTAGGAGAATTAGTAGGATTCAATCTATAGTAGTTAGTCAAGAATCTCTGTTTCGTTGAACATAAAATAATGTCCAAAAGGCTATGATAATTTTCTGTTTCTTTAGCTCAGTGAATTGATCGTGATCGGAAATTGTGTTCGTTCAAAGAACAAGTAGAGTATTGTTGAATAGTTTCATCTTAAGAAAATTGCGAGCCTGTCTGGATTTCATTCGCAGAAGGTGTTGGTTGATGCTGTGGACTCGCTTGATCTGGTGGATCTGCTGCGGTCGACACTCGGAGAGGGCATTTCGCCGTTTGCAGTGCTGACGGTGGAGGACGTGGTTGCAGATCTCAACGAGCTGAACTGGCAAGAGTGCTGTGTCACCTCCATTCAGAAATTATGCTCCTGTGATAACCAGAGCTTGTTCCCTGTTTCCTCCAATCAGAACCTTCGGATCATGAACCATTCTCATTCGCAAAGCAAGGTTCAGAAAACCAGAAGGATTGAAGAAATCTGTGGCCTCATCCCTGAAGCTTTCAAGAGTAGCCTGCAAGCCACGAAAATGGTGCCAAAGCGTAAGAGGAGCAATGTTCAAGCTCTTGACTGTGCCGCCTCAACTGTGGACTCTGTTTCGCTCGCTTCTTGCTGAACTGAATGAATGACTTTCGTCTTTCGCTTCCTTCTTTCTTTTATTTTTCCACTCTTTTTTACCCATTTATAGTGTAATGAAATGCAAGTGTTTTCTATATGTTATCCCATTTAACTATGGTTGGACTTGGATTATGAACATGTCATGTGACAGATAAGAAAGTGGATATGATACTTCGTAGCAGTATTTTACGTTCCTGGAGTTCCAGAATATATACTCTCAAGCTGAATAGAAATTTTTCATATTTGTTTGACATGTGATATTCTGACCGAATTGCTACCTTTCTCATTTTGTGGCAACATAATAAGGGTTGGAAGTCAAAATACTATATAAGTATTATCCAATAATCAATCTCCAATATAGCAATGTCTCCATATGAAGTTGAAGCATTGGAACAAGAAATACACTGAAACAATACTCCTTATACAATTCTCCCCAGACAGGAGGTAAGGCTTAGGGATGAAATAGGCCATTTCCAGACACCACACCAAAAAACAGAGCATAATATGGCAGAAAAGGAGTTTCTTTTTACCCTAATGGGAAGTGTGGCCAATCAACAAGAAACAAAAACAATGGAAACCTATATCTAGCTAATACAGAGATGAGTAATCAGCTCTCATGTTTCATACCCAACACATGCTTCAAATCCCATGGCGCCACTAGCCATCAGTATCACTAAAAGAAAAGCAATGAGGTGAATAAATTAAAGCAGCCATATATAAATCACAATAATATTGATAGCAACCATGTATGAAAGAATTACTCACCTCAGCATCCTCATGACCGCCAACCTTGACAGTGCCATTCACCTTCTGGGAATCTTCTGTAACAGAAGGCAGAGAAAAATGCAGTAACATTAGAGTTGTAGACAAAGCACTAAAAAGGACATATATTAATCTCACAAATACAACAATGAACAATCATTAATATCAGTCCCCCCAATAACAGTAACCTCCACGGACTGCATTCATGAAAAGAGATAGATAGATAAATACATACTAAAGCACAAAAATGACATAAATACCAAAAACAAGATTACTGACTTTACAAAATTAGCTAATGATGTAGTAGTTGATTAACGCAATCATAAAAGGAAAGAAATGAATTCCCTTTTAGGCAAAGCAAAATACCGTACTCCATGACACTGAGAAGGATGACATTGACTTATTTAAAATACCGCAAGAGAATTCCTCCCCTTACTTTCATAAATACAACAATGAAGATTCATTATTACCAATCCCCACAAGAACAGTAACCTAATTTCAGACGAGAGATACATACATACATACAAAGCACTTTCAAGTAACTCTTTTTAAGACATTATTTAGCCAAAGATAGCGAATAGCAGCTATGGTACTCAAATAATAAATAGTAAAGAAAAAGATAATTAGGAATTAATAAATCAAACTGAAGTATAATTATTTTAGCAATAACTACCTCCCTCTTCTGGGATGTCAGAAGTCCACAAAGTAAGGTTGTCCCTGAGAAGTTGCATGATCAAGGTGCTATCTTTGTATGAATCCTCGTTTAAGGTGTCAAGCTCTGAAATAGCTTCATCAAAAGCTTGCTTTGCAAGATGACAGGCCCTGTAAGGAAAAAAGTACAATTTCCCACATTAAACACAAAAGCATTAATCTATGTGATTCAGGATAGAGATCAAGTCCACAAACCTCTCTGGTGAATTCATGATCTCATAATAGAAAACTGAGTAATTTAAAGCCAGACCCAATCGGATAGGATGGGTAGGAGGTAAACCACCCTCTGCTGCCGTGGTAGCAGACTGCAATGAAACAAAACAAACTAATATTTGTAGGAGATAGATGGGAGGCATATGATAAAGCATTTTGAAGAGGAAACTCCATTGAACAATACATGAAAACCATACATGAAAAGCTATTCTGTGCATATCAAAACCATACATGAAAAGCTAAAGAATCCTCTCCAATCAATCACTACAGGCACTGACCATATATCAGACAGAGTGCCAAAAACAAGAAAAAAGAGAATATAATTGCACCTCATATGCTTTCATTGACTGATCAGCAGCCTCCTTCTTCTCGTTTCCTGGCTTAAATTCCGCAAGATAGCGATAGTAATCCCCTTTCCTGCAATCAGAATATTTGAAATCCCTACCTTCAACTTATACAAAACAAAAAAAGACACCAAAATAATAAGACATAAATGCTCACATCTTATAAAAAAACACAGTTGATTCTCCCGCTGCAGCTGAAGGTATAAGATGTTCATCAATCACTCTCATAACATCAATACAGATGTCTGCAAGCTCTGCTTCAACCTTTTGCCTATACTCCCGAATCCGTTTTACATTTACATCATTTCCTTTCGCTTCTTCCTTTTGCTCTATGGAAGACAGGATCCTCCATGATGCTCGGCGAGCACCGATCACATTCTTATAACCAACGGAAAGCAAATTTCGCTCTTCAATGGTCAGCTCAACATCTAGATTTGCAACTTTCTTCATTGCATCCACCATCTCTGTTACAAATAGGAGCAAGAATTAAACATCGTGAATCAAGCTTCACACTTTTTTTTAATCAAGCCCACCAACCAAAAATCCCAAGTTAAAAAAAAATTACCATACCCTCTTCCATTTGAGAAGATCATAAGAAGAATAAGAATATACTTTTAAGTCTTAACATGCAGTAAGTATGCCTTTTATTCACGCTACATGGTGCTTAAACATTATGAATGTGAATAGATGGGGCTCCCAGTTTTACTCAACCTTAAGCTCTGATTGTGGGGATCTAGAATTTCAGAGACCTCAAATCTCTGGGTTCCCATTAATATGTAAACTTCTAGTATCTTAGAAACATAATTTCCACACACTTCATGACAGTGACAATAACTAAAGCTACTAACTTTTCAGAACATGAAATTCCCTCATTATATTTTAAATCATTTAAAAACAGTTTATGTATCCGCAGTGTTCAAAAACCCAATTTGAAGGTGGGGTTTTCGAAAATCCGGTTATCTAACTTTTAATGCACCGCACCGTTGATTTCATAAAGCTACCTAATTTTCCCAATAAAATTTTCCCCACGAAACAACTTTTTTTTTATATTTTTCCCCACAAAACAAATAAAAAATAAAAAGACTACCCAGAAAATAAGAAGAGAACAAGAAGGAAGAAAATAAATAAAAATACAAAATAAAAAATAAAAAATCCCAGTCACGTGTGGTCTAATGAGAATAACTATCAAAAACAGTTTTCAATTTTTTTTATTTTTTCCCTAAATAACTAATTCATCCCTCTTTGCACTAATTAAACCATTAGACAACAACGCTGAGAGAAAGAAAAGGCAGAGAGAGTGACATTAATGAGTGATGAGACTAAAATGGAAGAAAAGCACAAAACTTTAATCAAAAGGGTATAAGAAAATGAAGCATTTGTAATCCATTAACATGAAGCAGTGAGTGAAAGAAGGGAGTAACAACCTTCATATCGCTCGGCCTGCTCGGCGAGCTTGGCGACGTAGACGAAGTTCTCGCGCTCCTTAGAGGAACCCATAGCCGATTAGATCTCCACGAGATTAGGGTATGCCACTCTCTCTCTATCTCTCTCCTCTCTCTTTCTCTCTTTCTCTCTCCTCTCTTTCTTCTTCTTTTCTTCTTGTTGTTGATGGAGTCCACTCTTTGTACTTTAGTGGGTATGAGAGCGTCGCTTTCAGAGCAAAATAGGAGTGCGTGTAAACGTCATGTAGGTCCCTTATTAATTAATTATTAATGATAAACTTCAACTTCTTCAGCGAAAAATTTACGACTAACGCATGCTAGATTCTCAAATACAAAAATGTTACCTTATTAATTATTTTTCTTTTTAAATCATATATCAATTTATTCATTTATTAAATTATATTTTTTTTTTGGTAATCATGAAATTATATACTATTTATTCTCGCTTGACCAAAAATTTGATGGTAAATGACTTACTAATGATTAAGATTTAGTCAGATTTTGATCAAATAAGAATATATTGGTATAATACTTAAAAAATAATAAATTAGTACATCATTTAAACGACAGACAAAATGATAAAAATAAAATAAAATAAGAACAAATATAATCAATCAACTTAATTAATATATATACTTAATTAATATATATATGGTTTTGATTTTCTCACATGGTAGGAGAAAATTTTCTTATATTTAGACACATATTATGTGAGGTCACATCTATCAAATAAATAAAAAAGTAAAAGAAAATATTGTACGAAAATGAAAGGATCACTAATAGGAGAAAACAACTCTCCTATCATATGAAAAAATATTTTTCCCATATATATATATATATATAGGGCAGGTTATATTTACAAATTTTTTTGTTTACAAACTCTTACAAACTACACTATGTAGGATCGGTCCTACATTAATCACACAGTGTATGACCGGTCCTACATTAGTGTAATTGTAAACAAAGTTTGTAAACGGATCCTATCCCTCTCTCTATATATATATATATATATATATATATATATATATATATATATGAGTTTAATGTCTATTCTTTTAAAGCATATAGAGTTGTGTCATTTTAACTAAGAGAAAAACACAAGTAATAAAATTCATGGAGGGAGAAAGTATTTTTTTAATTTAAATTTTTTAAAAAAATATTAGTTTATGTCTTTCTCTCATTTGAAATAGCAAAATTCTATATTTTAAAAAACAAATATTTATATATATATATATATATATATATATATATATATATTATATAATATTTCTAGAAGAGATGTTCATTCTTGACTAGGAATTTTTAAGAATTAAAGTAAGGCTTTTACATTTTTAAACTAACATTCTGACCAGCAAATTTAAGATGAATAAAATTAGGGTTTTTTTTCTTTTCTTTTTAAGAGTGTGTATTTTTTTATTTTTTTTTAATTAATAGTATGTATTATTATTTTTTTTTGTTATAATCCGGAGGTATCCCCATTCAACCTTCTCCAGTCACCTTGCCCCCCGGTACGGCTCTGTAGGCTAGCCCCTCATTGGAACAGCGGGTGCATTGAGCTTCGTTACCGAAGGAAGGATGAGACTAATCCCTCAACCGAGAAGGAGACACTTTCCTCTCTGCCCCCAAAGATTTTTCAAGAATTTGCTTGAAGCATAATTTGAACCCCTAACTCAAGCAAACACTTGGGAATTCAGTTGCCAACTAAGCTACCCTTGGGGTTTAAGAGTATGTATTTAGATTAGCTTACCTTAAGTTAAAAAAAAGTTTTTGGACACTTTTGTAACAGTTTTTTTTTAAAACAAAAATCTATTTACCAAAATAAGTTGTTACCGCACATTGGACCTGCTCTACGAGCGGAAATTTAGTGCTCCCGGAGCACTTGTGATTGGGTGGGACGGAAGAGAGAGACAGAAAGAAAAAATTGGAGAGAGAGAAAAGAAAAAAAGAAAAAAAAATTTAATACAGGTGTCATATTGTTATTGGAGGGAGCACATAGTCCTGGACCATTTTATATTTTTCCATGCTCTACGTCCAATTATATTAATTTTGATACATTACAAAGACTTGGCTTTTATTTATAAGTGAGGATATTCTAACTACCAAATTTTTTTACTACTAATTTACTACTTATCACATCACTATTGGATCTAAGAGAAAGAATATTAAAAAGTTTTTAAAGAGAGGAAAATATTAATCTAATGGTGATCAGATAGATAATAAGTTGGTAGTAAAAAATTTTGGTAGTGAGAATATCCGTCCACTTTATTTATATGGGATTCAGGAAATTAGCTTTTTCAAGTTATCAAAGTTATGCAAGGCTAAAAGAGCCGTTCAAAACATCCCGACAAAGAGCTATAAATCTATAATTGGCTTTAACTATAACTGTTAAGGAGTAGCTCACCGTTGAAGAATTGAAGCACCTATTTAAAGTTCATAAATCAGTTTTAATTTTTCTTATGGGAATAAAAGTAATAAAAAAAATTGATTCTCTTAAATAGTTTTTAAAATTTGATTTTGCTTTCTCCGTTGATGCTTGAGGTGTCTCTTCAGGCCTTCTGTTCCTCTAGAAATAACAAATACAAGTGAAAATTGATGCGTTCTACTACCAAAATTTCATTCACGCAAGGGTAACAGAGCAATCTGAAGTGTCATGCTGTGCTGGGGTTATAAAGTGTTGATAATGAAAACCATGTTGTCCTCATTCCTAAAGTCCCTCTTCCGAAAGCACTAGCGCAGCCCGGTACATTTCGGATGTGGTATCGACTCAGGCTAGATTTTAATAAATTATACTTATTATATGTAATTATATAATTAATTATAATTTAATCCGGGTTAAAATTATAATTTGGCCTAGGCTACAATTTGTATTTTGGCCCTAACTAAAACTTAAAATATTTTTAGTAAGAGATTTGAATGAGTTGTATTAAGTTATGTGTTTAATTTTCACTTGTGTAAAAAAAATACTTAATAAAACTATAATTCTTGGTATTGCCTATTCAGGGCTCTTTAATATAATTTAAATAGGGAGGGTTATATTTACAAACTTATTATTTATAAATTCTTATAAATTACATTATGTACTCCCGGAAGAAGTATATTATGTACTTCGCAAAAAAAAATTATAAAGGAATCATTCTCCAATTTAAATATATTATGATATTAACTAAAAAGTTAAAAATAAATACACTTAGATTTTTTTGGCCCGATTTCAAATTTTAACCCGGTTCCCCGCTGTGCACCGAAGGTATCAAGAAGTTCAAGCCAATCAGTTGTTACAATTTCTATTATATTGATGATCGTCCACAGGTTAAAGAATTTTATTGAGGATATCATCTCCCACGAATATATAAGTGGTCGGTAGATGCAGGAGAATAACAGTAGGTACAAAATGTTAAGGCTTACACTTGTGATAAGTTCTGTCGCCCTCTCCTTGTTCTCTCTCCCAAGCATGAGGAGTTTCCTCTCCCCTATAAATATTCAATCTATTCACTTTTATAAGCTAGCCACCATAGCCAAACACATTCAATCTATTCACCAGAGTCTTGGTCACTTCACTATCATTGTACTAAGAATACCTGTAGGAGCCGTTTCTTATCGGAAATTTTTTTAGAATAGTAGGGAAATGTAATAGATAGAGAAATGATTGGAAAGATGGATAAAGTGAAATAGGTAGAAAAATGTAAAAAAAAAGTTATTTGGTGGGGGAAAATTTTACTGGGAAAATTAGATAGCTTTATGAAATCAACAGTGCATTAGAAGTGAGATAACCGGTTTTCTGAAAATCCCACCTTCAAATTGGGTTTTTGAACAGTGAGGATATCTATGTTTCTCATAAATCCATACTTCCTGGATAGATGAGTTTTTGGAGAAATATGTTGAAACAAACATGGTATTTCTAAAAGCCATACTTCAGGAATACTCCAAAAACCATCCCAACCAAACACCACTAGCGCCTTTTGGTAGGAGGATTTTTTTTTGTTTTCCTTAGATTTCGTGGTTGGATAAATAGGAATGCATCGTTTGGTACATATTTTTTAGAATTTTCCCGGGATTTTATTTTATGAAAAACCATCCAGGAATACTATTAAGATGGTATTCTAAGATTTCTATGGTAAGGGAAATTTTAATACAACTAAACATAATATCAATAAAATTAACCCAATATTTTCGGAAATATATTAGTCTACCAAACAACCTTCTTGATAACATTCTGGGAAAACTAATTTTCTCGTCATATTCTTGAAAATTGTGATTCCCGGATAAAAAAAATTCCTCCTCCGGCAAACTCCCCCCCCCAAATCAAGATACTTTACCCGCAAAGGCATACTTAGTGGCTCTAACAAACACAAACAACTCACCGGTCATGGGTAAATCAACGACGATAAGAGATAAGAGAAAAATATATATTAAGATATGGAGTGACAAAACTATCATCGTTGATTTATTCATGAATGATTAACAATTCTCTCAAGTGATATGTATAGACATATAGTCATCTTTAAATATAACATGAGATGATTTATTTCATAAGCAAAGCATGTGATTGCCTTGAATGGGATTTTCAGAAGCTTGTCTTGGAATTTCTATGGGTTTTATCCCAATTGGGTGGAGCTGGTTGTGAAGTGCGTTACACAACTCTCTCCTTAAATTCAAAATAAATGGCTCTCTAAGCCAGAAAGTCTAGCCACTGAACGAGGCATTCACAGGAAGCATTGGGCAGATTTTCACAAATCTAAATTTCTAGAGAATACTGCTTTACTAGCCAAACAAGGTGGATGGATTTAAGAGGGATTTGTTTTTTCTTTCTGATTTCCTCTAGGCTAAGAGAAAACTATATGCTTGCTGGGGCTGGAACAGTTTCTAACAAGGAAAAAAATAATAATTAAAAGAGGCAGGAAGGGGAATAATTGAGGATGGATAAACAATCTCAGTTTTGAAGGACAATTGGTTTTTAAATGGTAAGACTATTAACGATTAGATCCTAATGAAAAAGAAACGGAGACAATGAAAAGAAACAATAATCAAAATACCTATAAACCAATTGGTGTCAAGGTTATGAAATAGCAAATCCTATTAACATACTATTAAAGTATCTAACCATGAATGCTGAGGTTTATTTATTTTCAAAACAATCTGTAATCCCAACATATAACATATCAAAATAAAACTATAGTAATTCAATTCCACGCCAAATTTTAGTCTATAAAATATAACTTCTTTCTAACGAATTAGAGCTCTATTTCAGAGTGTAAAACACAGAATTTCCGAATATATCAGTCATGATGAGAAATCCTAGATTCAAGGCTGGTGTTCCTCAATAGGCTTTTCTTCCAACACTGATGTTTGGTGCATTGGCACTGGTTTTTCTTCGCACTCCCTCCCACAACTTCACCACCCTTTTCACCTTCATTTGTTTCAATCTTCCCCTGACCATTGCTTTCTCCTATAGAAAAAGACCTCACAAGATTCTTATCTTCCTTATCACACCCCTCTTTCTGCTTACTCTGTCTCCATAGCTCTCTCATCCTCTCTCTGACCTCACAACTATGCTCTTCATGTGGCCCCTCACAAAACCCACAAGTGGGAACCATTTCCTTCTTTCCTCGAATGCTTCTCAGATGCTCAAATCCAAAGGCCAATCTCAATGCATCATTTAACGAATTGGGTTTCTGCATAAGAACCCAATCATGAAAATCTGGCCTTAATCCATCTACAAATACCCCTTTAAGAAGATTGTCTTGGAACCCATGTTCTGGCCACTGCTTCAAAATCCATTGCAGTCTCAAAAAGTAAGACCTAACACTTTCACTCTCACCCTGATGAATCCCCATAAGCTCTGACCTTAACTCCTCAATGGTTTCAATTTTGTAATACGCTTGCAAAAACGACAACTTTATCTCATCCCATGAAAGCGAATTGTAGTAAGGCTCGATGTTCAGGTCGTACCAGAGTGCAGCTTCTTCTTCTAGCGTTACGGGGAAGATCTTCATGAGCATGTTAATGGAGGAAGCGTTGTTTGCCCTGCAAACTTTGTTGAAACGGCTCAAATGGGTGATTGGGGATTCACTTGGTGTGCCACGGAAGATGGGTAAAGGAGCGATTTTTACGTATGAAGAAGAAGAATTATTCATGGGTTGTGAGGGAATAGGAAAATCAGAATCAGACATTGAAGGGCTTTTCTTTTCTATGCTATTGTTTTCAGGAACATAACTCTGTTCATGTTGTGAGAAAGATGGGTCATCGGGTTGTACATTGGACACGGAATCAGAAACTCCATCATCATTGTCTTCTTCTTCATCATCATCTTCTTCTTCTTCTTCTTCTTCTTCTTCCTGAGAATCAGAAGCGTCCACATCATCATCGTCGTAGTCTTCTTCTTCTTCTTCTACGATCTTTTGACTTGGAGTTCTACGTCGATGCTTGCGGCCAATAGAAGCAGATTCCGATGATGATGTGCGGTGTTTACGAGTCATGTTCGATTTGCTTGGTCTTCAACAACGTTTGTCTTCGATATGTGTGTAGTGGTTGGTTAGTTTGGAGAAAAATAACCGCCGGTTACCGTTAAACTGAGGAAGAAGCGTATGCATGAATGATGATTATGTTGGACTTTGTGGGATTTATTGGGCATTCTTTGTCATCTGAACTGAAAAAGTTTTACACATGATGGGTATTCATTGGACTTCAATTTGTTTTAAGTCCAAAATATTGGGTTATTTTTTTCATGGGAAAATTGGCGCAATTTATATCCTTTCACTCTTACAAAGAAGTGAGACTCACACCTTTATTTTTTTATCAACTCTCTCTCTCCTTCTTTATTTATCTCTTTCTCTCTCTTAAAATGACAACTTTACATCCTTTAAAATGATACACAATTTTTTTTTTATATAACCCGAAAATATCATCATTCAACCTCATCCGGACACCTTGCCCTCGGGGTACGGCCCTGTAGGCTAGCTCCTCTTTGGAACAACGGTGTATTGAGTTTCGCTACCGGATGAAGGATGAGACTAATCCCCCGCCGGTTAGCCTTTTTTCTTATGTCATATGTTTTGATACTAATGTAGAAGCAAATATTTTAATAAAATAAATAAAGGAAAAATATTTATACTTTTAAAAGACATATAATTATGTCATTTCAAGTGAGAGAAAGAAACAATCTATTATTATTTTTTATTTAAAATTTAATTTAAAAAAATCACTCAAGTTTCTCACTTATGATTTTTATTGTTTGTGTCTTTTTTTACTTTAAATAACATAGATCTATGTCCTTTAAGGGATAGGATATTGTGACAACCAAGTCATGTTACACCCATGTGACTACCAGTCAATCTCACCGTTAAAGTAGGTTTTTGATCCGACGGTCCTGATTAGATCCTTATATACACCCTCACTTCCCTTTCTCTCTCCCCCTCTCTCTCATCATACTCTTTCTCTTACCAGTCATACTCTCCACCGCCGCCGCCGCCCATAGCCGCTGTCGCGCGGCCGCCCACTCCACCTCCGCCGTCGCACGGCCACCCACTCCACCGCCTTGCCGCTGCCGTTCCAAACTTGTGGAGCAACTCAGAGATTACCGGATCTGATCTCAACACAAGTGTTCTCCTCTCACTCTCTTCTCTCCCAAACCCCATATCATTACATGGTAAAAATCAAAACCCCTTTTTTTCCCATTTCAGTTCGTTATATTTTGATTCAAATCTGTTCCAAAAATTGCTTCTTTTAAGGATTGCCACCACTTCAAGATAATGCTAAAGGTACTGTATGTCACCGTTAAATTAGGTTTTTGATCCGACGGTCCTGATTAGATCCTTATATACACCCTCAGTTCCCCTTCTCTCCCTCTCTCTCTATCATCATACTCTCTCTCTCTCTCCCCTTCTCTCTCATCATACTATCTACCGCCGCCGCCGCCCATAGCACCTCCGCCGTCGCGCGCCCCACTCCACCGCATCACACCGTGCCGCCCTCTCTAATTCGCCGCCGCCGCCGTTAAATTAAGATATAGAGACATACGCTCTATTTTGTCAGCCTTTCGTTCTGTTCAAAATCAATGGAAAATTGAATAAAAGTTTTACTTTTTAGATTCTCTGTAAAATATGTTCTTTCGTGCTAGGGATGCTATGAAAGTTCGACCAATGGTTCTGCTTTGATTTGTTCGGTTTATAGGGAATTCGCTCATAATTATTTTTATTTTATTTTTTTTGCATTCTTTCAATGAGATTCAGAGACATACAGTACCTTTAGCATTATCTTGAAGTGGTGGCAATCCTTAAAAGAAGCAATTTTTGGAACAGATTTGAATCAAAATATAACGAACTGAAATGGGAAAAAAAGGGGTTTTGATTTTTACCATGTAATGATATGGGGTTTGGGAGAGAAGAGAGTGAGAGGAGAACACTTGTGTTGAGATCAGATCCGGTAATCTCTGAGTTGCTCCACAAGTTTGGAACGGCAGCGGCAAGGCGGTGGAGTGGGTGGCCGTGCGACGGCGGAGGTGGAGTGGGCGGCCGCGCGACAGCGGCTATGGGCGGCGGCGGCGGTGGAGAGTATGACTGGTAAGAGAAAGAGTATGATGAGAGAGAGGGGGAGAGAGAAAGGGAAGTGAGGGTGTATATAAGGATCTAATCAGGACCGTTGGATCAAAAACCTACTTTAACGGTGAGATTGACTGGTAGTCACATGGGTGTAACATGACTTGGTTGTCACAATATCCTATCCCGTCCTTTAAAAGGACAAATACTAAACTCAAATATATAAATAAAGCAAATGCTTTTTCATTTTTTATTTTATAAAGTATGGAGCAACATATATTTATCACAAAAAAAAATTATCACTTTTACAATTAACTTAATCACCATTGATACCCGTCAATCTAATATTATAATCTATTGGAAATTAATAAGTGTGACATAATAAATGATATTAATTTTCAATAAATTATAATTGTTAGATTGACGGAAATCAACGATAATTCAATTTATTATAAAAATGATAAACTTTTTTAGCATTAGCTGGATCCGTTCTATTAAAGTATTTCTTGAGAAGAAATTTTTAATGTTTGTTCTCAAGAAATTTTTAATGTTTGTAGAAATGACAATGTTTTTGTTGAGATATATAAAACCATTAATGTAGTCTCACCCAACAGCTTAAGTTTTTGGGTTGAAATGGTTCTTTACATTAGGGGTGTTCGCGATCTGGATTAGATCGGTTTTGGAAGCAAAAATCATCCGATCCAATCCCTTCGGTTTGAACATATAATCATCTATTCGGTTTGGATTTTTTTTCAAATCCGATCCAATCCAATCCAATTTTTTTCGGTTTGGATTGGATCAGTTTTCGATTTTTTGAAAATTCTAAAATTTATTTCATGATTATTGTGCAAATAACATCTTTTGTATATATTGCCTTTGTAATTTTTTTTTTTAAATACATAAGCATTAGTAAACTATAATATAGGTTTTTTTTGGACAATGAGATATGAAGCTCTACAAAGATAAAATTTTGTTGATGAGATATGATTAAATTTTTTATTGGGTTTAGTTGATGGGTTAATGAGTATTGGGTTTAGAAATCTTTTGGTTATGATTGAGGAAAGACCCGATTAGGTAGAGGGGAATTAATATATTGGATCGGTTTGAATTGGATCGGTTTTCATCAACCCATCCAAAAACCGATCCAATCCAATTAAAATTTGCGGTTTTTTTATCGGTTTTTGGTTTTTTGATTTTCAGTTTATTCGGTTATCGGTTTTTCGGTTCGGTCACCGCGGTTTGAATTGGTTTGCATCGGTTGATGACTTTACATGGTATCAGAGCCTTGTGTCCCGGGTTCGATCCTCACCGCCCTCTTCTTTCTTTCAAGTGGAATTTCTTTGTTCGCACAGGTAGGTGGGCCTGTGCACTTTCCACCATTCAAGCCCAGTGGGCTCTCGTGTGAGGGGGCGTGTTGAGATATATGAAACCATTAATGTAGCCTCACCCAATAGCTTAAGTTTTTGGGTTGAAATGGTTCTTTATGGTTTTTATATTCAAGCAAGGGTTTTCGTTTTGTCCTTTAACATGACACAACAAAGTTTCCTACACTAACAACATTTTGTGGGGCCCATACTTTTCAAAACAAAAAAAAAAATAAATAAAAATTAAGGCACGCAAAATGAATATCTATAACATTACACAATCATTTTTCCTAAAACATAACTCTTATAAAACCCTTCAAGCAATTACATATTTTGTAACGAAACTAGTTAAAATATTTTGAATACTACCATCGCATGATTGACTGGATGCGAGGTCCAATAAAAATGCTTCATTTTCTGTAACAGATGTACGAAATAGGAAATAAAAATAAAAGAAAAAAATCCATATGTAAGTTGTATGTTCCTGTGGTGGGGTTTTAACCCCATCCAGGATACCAAAAAAATAAAAAATGGAAGTTGTATGTGCAGCAGCTCCTGTATAGAAAGTGCTCTCGACCCATCATAAAGGCGCCTCTGTTTGTTGTGACTGCCGTCAATTTACCTTTCATGATTATGCTCCCCTTTTTACCTTAGTTTATACTCTTTTTGAAGTAGAAAGTAGGTTGTGCGTGTGTTTCTCAATTTGCAGTTACTTCTCCCCCTTTGGCAACATCAAAAACAAAAGGATAATTCAAAGAAAAACAAGTAGGAAATTGAAATGCAAATCATCATAAAGTAGAGATAAATTCATGGTCATAAAAAAAATCAACATCCAACCAAATAATATAAGTAAACCCAAAAAGCAAAAGTCGGCATCAGAGATCAGTGTCATATAAAAGATAGAGATCCATAAAAGGAGTGACTGCATGTAATACCCCGTGTATACCCGGTTTGTTAACATGTCATCGTATTAAGCCACGCTTAATTAAATATGCGGAATATCTTTTTATGTTCAATTATGACGTCATTAATCTTAGCCAAGTTGATTACTTAATTAATTTCATAAAATATCTCCTGTATGCAATTGCAAAGGATAACTAACTGAAATACCTCATAATATAAGATAGCAGTGAGTATCTAAAGTCACAGATCTACAACCCGTAGTCCCGACAATATCCTGATACATTATTACAACTCAAATCCAAACTAAGACATAGTCAAGTCAACGTGGCATGGACAATCCCCATGCTCACCAAATAAACAACAGAGTCTCAACAAGGTAATCCATAAAATGAAGCTAAAAGCATAAAGCAGTAAACGAGATCCAGCAACCAATCATAACAGCAAATCAACATAAGCAGCATAAACAGGTATCAACTAAGCTCCGGCCTCCTACCACTAGAGGTCTCAACCCCTGGCTTACCTGAACCTTAAATAAGCGCCCCAAACGTGGGGTGAGATCTCTAAACAGAAATCTTAGTAAGGCAAGGGGACCCTCAAGGATCTTCCACCTCAAGCTCACTTACATGTGCAATATAAGTTCAAAAGCAGTTAACAATATCAGTTCTAAAACTATGCAGTGCAACAGATATTCATGCCATGTGTGTTATCACTATTCTACTGGCCAGAGAAATGCAGGATTACGTCTATTACCTACGGTTAGTACAAGGAACACCACTTGCACATCACCCACAGCCTCACCATCTTGTATGTACCACATACTCAGGCTTACCGTATAGGTGGAACACCACATGCATATTGTACAGGCACTCGCATATAACAGCTCAATAGCATTTCAACAAATCAGTATACCATGAAAACAACATCATGCATATAACCATCCCCCTATGGGACATGGTGGAACCAACAATGGCAAAGCCGAGGATACGAAAGCTTACCTTGCAAGCTAACAATCCAATGTCATGAGTCCAATCAAAGCTCAAAGCCCAAATACAGCAGAATCACAATCTGTTTCGGACCAATAATATATTAATAATCATACTTAACAAGCATAAGACACAAAGACAACGCCTTTCCTTACGTTTTACGTCTTTAGGCTTCTCACAAAGCCACAAGCCCTTAATCACTTAGATTCTGACTTAGATTAATCATTACATAAGTTCAGCCTCATAAAACTAGGGTCCACAAACCCATAACGCAGTTTTGTATGAACAGTACCTTTACTGTCCTCGAAAACCCAAAATACCCGGATATTTATCGGGGGCATATCCAGATATCAATTTCCGGATATCTCTCTGTCAATATCCGGACATCAATATCCGGATACTCAGATCCCCATATCTAGATATCCATATCCGGATATTTCGCGACATAATGCAGTTCTGCATTTCGCGAGATATCCTTCGCAAAGGTGGTTCACTTCATGCATACAGAAGCTCAAACATGCGATTTAAGGTGTGTTTAATGTTACCCAACCTTAGGTTATCATCTTACGTTCATTACATGTATAAAGACTTAATTTTTAACTAAGAAAACTCAAGTACAAGGGTGGTGATCAAAACACAAGCTCAAAACAGAGCAAGAAGGTGCTCTTGGAGCTCTCCTTTCAGCTCCAAAGGTGCAGACACCAAAGTGCGCGAAAATGGTATCAAGGTTGGCTCTTTCTCCACAAAGTTGTAGATACAAGGTATGTTTTGATGATAACAAAGTGGCAACAATAAAAAGAGAGTAGCATTGAACAAGAGCAAAAAGCATCAACCATATGTGGATATTGAATATGTATGATGTAGCCACACAAGAAGAATAATGTCATATCAAAGTGGCAAGATCATTGGATCAAGAGAAACAAGAAATAATTAGAAGAGCAACACCAAGATCGAAGGCAACTAACCATGGACAACATCTAAGAGAAGCTCAATATCATAACCATGGTGAAAAATGATCAAAACCAACAAAGTGTCGAGCAGTGTCATATCCAACAAGTCAAAGCATCAAGTTCAAGAAAAGATCCAAGGTACAAGACATGAAGCTAAGTCTCAAATCATATTTAGAATATATCTTTATGACTTAGAATATATGTGAGGCTATATGATAGATTGCATTGCATGAGCTCAAAGTTTTTCTCAAAGTAAACATGTTTTTCAAATTGCATAATCAAGATGTTTTTGAAACATGTTTTTCAAATCCATGGAAAAGATACTTGACATATTTTATAAATTCAAAACATATTTATCAAGTCAAGATCTTTCACAAAAAGTGGTTGGAAGCAAACTAGAACACATTTGAACTTATAATTTATTGCTTAAATTCGTTGCTGCCTTCCATACAATTTTTCGTATCCAAGATGATGGATTTGGATTTTGTGTTCTTCATAAAAGTTGTAGATCTCTTGTTTGTATTTCCAAAGAGACCAAGATCACATCAATCCGACAAGTATAACTCAAATTATAGCCAAAATATGAAACAATATTTTTGCTGTCAAGTTGGGAATCAATTAACACTGCGACAGATCTCAACGGTTATAAAACGGATAGTTTTTCAAAAGTGATCCCAACAACTATAAACAAATATAAAATGGCTAATTTTTCAAATGAGATTCCAACAGCTATAAACGGCTAGTTTCCCAATGGCTAGTTCTCCAACGGCTAGTTTTCCAACGGCTATAAACAGCTAGTTTGAGAGTGTATAATCATTTCCAAATATTTTCTTCCTTGTATTCTTGAGTTGAAATGGTTGTGAGACCCATTGTTTGAAAGGTCACCAAATTCCTAAGTAAATTTGGAGTGAAAAATTGTAAGGCATCAAGAGCCTGAAGTCTTGAAAGGTATCCAAGAACCCGAAGTCTTGGAAGATTGTAAATGTTTGTCAAGCACCCGTGAAGCTTGACCATAGTGAAATAGTTGATCGAGGGGCTCCAGTCTGTACATAGGTCATAAGTGGTGGTGACCGAACCAGGATATATTGTGTTTGCAATTCTCTAAACTCTAAACTCTTTATTTTAGCACTTTAATTGCTTCTCTGATATCTTGTATGTGCTAGTATAAGTTCTATAAGTGTGATATATTATATATTATGGATTGTCTGAATATATTGATTAGCTTTCTACATATTAAAGTTTGCTTGAAATTGATTATTTATAAACTAGAAGAGGGCTTTTGCGAAAATCTTGTAATACTCAATTCACCCCCTATTGAGTATGGAAGCCACATTCCTAACAAGTGGTATCAGAGCTTAGTGCTCTGTTGGAGGTTTAGCCGCCTAGAGTTAAAGATCCTTGTTGAGGCTTCCAATATAATTTGTTTTAAAATAAACAAAAAATGCAAGGCTTTGAATGTGATAAACCACCGTTCTTTGATGGTGAAGATTTTGAATATTGGGTGAAAAGTGTAACACCCACTCTTGTATGCATCCAAGAGGGTTGTTTGCTAAGGTGTATTAGAGTCCCAGCGGTATAGGACTCAAATAAAAAAAATCTTTATCGAATACATTTAAATTTGAGACTTAAAAAAAATATTCAGATTTGATTCTCATATAAATAGTTTGAGAACGGTGAAATCGTTTATCAAACATAGAAAATTTCAATGATAAAACCATTTGCTGATTTTTCTATACTTTTCAGAAAACCTTGCTGCCTTGTAAAAGCTGTATAAAATCGAATTCAGTTGCGATAAAATATATTCAAAGCTTCTGAAAAACTAGACATCCGAGGCGTCGCGTACATATAAATTATGCGCGATTCGGAGGTGAATAGCCCCACGGAACAGAACACGCAAGATGCTTGCGAATTCTGTCCGTTTTCTGAAAAACCAGCTATATGACGAAACTCATTAAAATTGGTACAGATTTCGTGTAAAAATAAAACCAGCGTAATCTGAAAGTACATTCCTGGGGCTTTGCGTGCATATAAATTATGCCTCATTTGAAGGTCCGTAGCCCCGGAACGACAACATCTAAGATGCTCCAAAAATCTGTTTTCCACATTTCCACAGCCCTCATTTGGCAGCTCAAACTTGAGTTTTTTACCAAAACATTTCAGAATTTTTCCAAACTACTAAAGGAACATCAAGATTAAAATTCGACAAGACATCAAATCCATAATTTAATACAGTCATCCAAATAACTCAGAATCATTAAGATTCAACCAACAACACAATTCGACAATAAGCATGGCTAAGTCTTTCAAACCAAGTCTTCATATGCTCTTCCGCTCTCCTGCCATTTTATTAAAAACAGCAGCCCCAAAGGGGTGAGAAAAATATCCCAGTAAAGTGATGACAAAACCAGAATGCAAAAGCATTTGCTAGATACAGAAATAATATACATAACAAGCTAAAACATATTTATACATATGCTGCCAAGATGCTAAACAAGATGCGTATATAACGCCAAGAGTACGAAATTCGCATCGTCATGCGCGTACTAACCAAGACAGTGGAAAAAGGCCTCCCTTAATGGCTCCTTGGAGGGTTCCAACTGTATACTAAGCGGACTGAAGCCAATGTCCCAAGACCCTGGTACCAAAGGGGATGCCTACATGATGCATGCTCAAACGTATGCATAGTTTTCGAAAGATAATTTCTGCCGCAACATGAAATTTATGCATGAATGTCATGTCTTGTGTCACACACAGCATACAAGATAAAAATTTATGAATGTACATGCATGGCTAGATCATATCCAAGGTTTGACATATAATGTCCCAAGGCTGCAGCATATGTAATATCAAGAGATTCAAGATTCCAAAACAAGCAGATTTCAAATATACCAAAATATGGAGCTACGGTCAAACCTCGTGCTCCCACTAGCAATCAAGAAGGTAGTGTCACTACACTTACCTCAAATGTCACAATAATTTTACCGGGACAGCAGCGGATTTCCAACGTTTCAAGAGTCTTAAGCACCTAAGATACAAGTACCACAAATCAAAAAATACATCACAAACAAGTCCTAAGACTACCAACAAGCTTTTCCAAGCCTAGAAACTCTATTCCCATTCGGCCATCCAAGGATCTTCCCTAACATAACAAGACTCCCAAAATACTGTTAACCAACGCTAAACAGTGACATTAAACAAGCCCAACAGAATCGGTTTTTCATTAAGACAAGTCATAAGGGAATTTATTCTAAACCCACAAGGGAGTCCAAGCATGCAACCTTAAATTCTAGACAATTATGAAGCATTAACACAGCCCCAACAAATCTTGTTAAAAGAACACTTCAAGGTTCAATTTCTTATATACTCCTTCTAAAGTCTAAAGGTAGAAATAGGCCGAATAGGACACATACATAAGCGAAAAAAAATACTTCCTAACCATGCTTCTAGGTTCAACCGAAGAGAAAAGAAGAGGGATTTAAGTACCTACCTCAAGGCAACACACAGAAAATCCGAACAAAACAAGGGAGTAGCTTCGGCAGGATCAAGGAAAAGAGATGAAGGTTGGATGCTAATGGTGGTTCAACACTCACGACTAAGGAGGAAATCCAAATCTGTTTAGTTTTCTTGGCTAGCTATTTACGGTCAAGGGAATGTGATGTTGTTGATTTATTTAGCAAGGAAGGGTCAGCTCCCTTTCCTCCTAAGATGCGCACAAGGTGAGGGAGATTGGGTTTGATCAAGAGTTAAGAGACCAACTAACACTTACAACGCCTAAAGAGTGAGGGAGAGGGAAGTTTAAATCTGATTGAAGTGCCTCCTATGACCATAATTTTTAACAAGACATACCCTTAGTCATGCTCACATGATGGTGTGAGAATGTTGTAAGATTTCTGTCCACTCAAAACACATGCAGGCTGACCAGTTTCCTCTCATTTGTTGCATGTGGAGGCAATGACAGATTTGGTCTAAGTTAGCTACACAAGCATGCATGCAGAATTTTCTGCACTACTTAGGCGCACAAGGGTGAATGTGAAGGTGTGGTTAGCCATATGTCCTTCATGCAAGCAAAAGGGAACCAAGTGGTGCACATGCATTTACATGAAGAGGTTTATCTTGACACCTAGAGGACATGCAAGGCCGACCATGTTTCTTTAAAAAACTCAATCAGAATTCCTTTCCCTTATTCCAAGTCCCATGCGCACAAGTGAGGAAAAAAAGAAACAAGGGTAATGTTAGTTGCTAAGTGGGAGTTTCTACCCAAACAAAGGCTGCCAAATGGGATCCTTGTGATGAGGTTATGATGGACAAGGTTTTGGGCTAAACAAATGCCTACCCAAGGTCATAAGGGCCGTGGCACTAAGGAGAAGGAGGGACTCCAAAATATTTGAGTCCAAAATATTTTTGTAGTTATATGACCAGCCCATTAATCTAAGTTTTAATGGCTGTTAAATAATTTTAATCCCTTCCATAAGCTACTATAAAATTACTCTTATCAATTTTAACTAAAATTCCCTAACTCACTTAATTCCCCACTAATAGCTATATGATCCGAAATCCAATCATGTAATGCACATAGCTTGAATTTAACATAATACTCACAATCCTTATAACAATTTAATTATATACCCTGATTATGTGGGATGTTACACTCTCCCCACCAAAAAGGAATTTTGTCCGCAAAATTGGACTTACAAGCTAACCAAACAGTTCAGGATAACGTTCCCGTGCTTCATCTTCACGTTCCCAAGTAGCTTCGTATGCTGATTTATTGTTCCACAACACTTTCACCAAAGGTATCTCCTTGGAACGGAGTCGTTTAACAGATCTCTCGAGAATTCGATACGGCCGAACAGGATACATCAAATTCTCTTTTAACTCTACTTCCTCCGGCTGCAACACATGAGATGGATCAGAGAGGTATCTCCTTAACTGAGATACATGGAATACATCATGAATCCGTGACAGATTAGGCGGCAACGCCAACTGATAAGCTGATTCTCCAATCCTGTCCAAAAAAAGGTAAGGTCCCAAATATCTCGGACTTAATTTCCTTACTCCCATTCTCCTGCCGAGTCCTGATGAGGAAGAGATTCTCAAAAATACGTGGTCTCCCACTTCAAAAGATAAGGGCCTATGACGATTGTCATAATAACTTTTCTGCCCTGCCTGGGCCCGCTGCATGTTTTCTTTAATCTTCTGCATCTGCTCAGATGTTTCCTGAATCATATTGGGTCCCAAAATTCTACGCTCACCAACTTCAGCCCAACACAGCGGAGATCTACACTTCCTCCCATACAATGCTTCATACGGTGCCATTCGGATGCTGGAATGATAACTGTTGTTGTACGCAAATTCTACCAAAGGGAGATACTTGTCCCAACTACCTCCTTGCTTTAAGATGCATGCTCGTAACATATCCTCTAGTACCTGAATAGTGCGTTCCGTCTGGCCATCTGTTTGCGGATGATACGCAGTACTCAACTTCAAGTGGGTCCCGAGAGCTCGCTGAAAGGACTCCCAAAACTTAGAGGTGAACTTGGGATCACGATCACTGACAATATTGGTAGGAACTCCATGCAACTTCACAATTTCTCGAAGGTAAATCCTGGCAAGCTTCTCTGTATTATACGTTGTTCGAACACACAAGGAATGAGCTGATTTCGTCAACCGATCAATAATTACCCAAATGGCGTCATATCCTTCTTGTGTCCGAGGAAGTCCAACTACAAAATCCATAGCAATACTATCCCACTTCCATTCAGGAATTTCCAAAGGTTGGAGGAGTCCTGAAGGTTTCTGATGTTCATACTTCACCTTCTGACATGTAAGGCACCGAGCTACATACTCCGCAATATCACATTTCATACCTGGCCACCAGAATGAATTCTTCAAGTCATGGTACATTTTTGTGGATCCAGGATGCACAACATAATTACCCTTATGAGCCTCCTGCAAAACTTCTTGCTTTAGTTCTTCATTTGGCACTACTAGACGACCTTGGAATCTCAACATATCATTCTCATCCCATACTACGTCTTGAATGCCAGCCAAACTATGGACTAGCTCCTCATCTATCTGAGCCTCCTTGATTCTACGGAGTAACTCATTCTCTATTCTTACACTGCCCAACCTTATGCTACGTCTTCTTTTAACAACAGACAAGTTCATATCTCGGAAAGCCTCAAATAATTTAAATTCTTCTATCATCAGAGTTGCAGTGTGCAAAATTTTTCGACTCAAGGCATCGGCTACCACATTTGCTTTGCCTGGATGATATTTAAGTTCAAACTCATAGTCCTTCAAAAATTCCATCCATCGCCGCTGCCTCATATTCAATTCCTTCTGATCGAACAAGTACTTCAGACTCTTATGATCGCTGAACACATCAAACTGCGATCCGTACATATAATGTCTCCAGATATTTAGGGCGAAAACTATGGCTGCCAACTCCAGATCATGCGTCAGATAATTTTCTTCGTGCAATTTTAACTGACGAGAGGCATAAGCTACAACCATCTGGCCCTGCATTAGCACGCATCCAAGTCCCTTCAAGGACGCATCACAGTATACTTCGAACTTTCTAGTTGGATCTGGAATGGTAAGTATTGGAGCGCTCGTCAATCTAGTCTTCAGCTCCAGGAAACATTCTTCACAATCTTCGGTCCACTCAAAAGGCACGTCCTTCCGAGTGAGACGGGTGAGAGGCTGCACTAACCGCGAAAAGTTCTGGATAAACCTTCGATAATAGCCTGCTAAACCCAAGAAACTTCGTACTTCAGTGACGGTCCTGAGTTGTTCCCAATTCATTACTGCTTCAACCTTGCTGGGATCCACCGCGATACCTTCTGCTGAAATTACGTGGCCCAGAAACTGGACTTCACTAAGCCAGAATTCACACTTAGACCACTTTGCATACAACTCTTTTTCCTTAATGGTTTGCAAAACAATCCACAAGTGTTCTGCGTGCAATTCTTCATTGAGGGAATAAATCAGAATGTCATCGATGAACACAATAACAAACTGATCCAAAAACAGGTGAAAGATGCGGTTCATATAATCCATAAATACCGCTAGCGCATTCGTAAGTCCGAACGGAATCACCTGATATTCGTAATGCCCATAACGAGTTCGGAAGGCTGTTTTCGGAATATCCTCCGGTTTGACCCGGATTTGATGGTATCCCGATCTTAAGTCGATCTTTGAAAAAACTCTGGCACCTCTCAGCTGGTCCATCAAATCATCTATTCTCGGAAGCGGATACTTGTTCTTCACCGTCACTTTGTTTAGCTGACGATAATCTACACACAGATGTAGGCTACCATCCTTCTTCTTGATCAGGATTGTGGGGCACCCCAAGGGGAAGTACTGGGTCTAATGAATTCTTTTGCTAGCAGCTCTTCAATTTGCTTCTTTAACTCCCGAAGTTCTAAAGGTGCCATACGATACGGAGCAATGGAAATAGGTCCAACTCCGGGAATAAGTTCAATGGGAAATTCGATTTCCCGATGAGGAGGCAATCGAGGGATCTCTTCTGGGAACACCTCCTCGAACTCACAAACGACAGGAACATTCTGAATCGGTTTGTCAATTGGAGTCTCAGACTCAACCAACAACAGATATCCTGCAGCTCTTCGAAGGAGCTCCTTTCTAACTTGTAACAAGGAAATAAGGGAAAAGGGCTGAAAATTACCATCTCTTGGAGGAACAATGACCTTCCCAGCTTGGCAGTCCAACGTTATCCCGTTCTTTGCCAACCAGTCCATACCGATAATCACATTAAAATTGAATACCGGTAGAACCACTAAATCGACGGTGTAGGTGTTTCCTTCATATTGCAAAGTAACACCACTGCAGATTTCTGAGGCCGTACAGGATCCTCCAGTAGGGGTACTGATATTTATTACGTAGGGTAACGGAGCCGGGGTAATGCCTATTCTCAAGGCAACATGGTTGGCCATAAAAGAACCTGATGCTCCAGAATCCAAAATAACAGAAATATCATGCCCATTCAAAATCACATTACCTCGAATCAAGTTGGGATACTTCTGAGCCTCGTTTGCATCCATGGTGAAAACCCGAGCCTGAGTAGGATTACGGTTCGGATTCTGTGGACAATCAGAAATGAAGTGTCCTGACTGACCACACCCATAGCACAAATTGTTTCCACGACGGCAAACTCCTGTGTGATTCTTCTCGCAAGTAGGACAAGCATTAGAACTCTGTTGTCCAGCAGATGGTTGACCAGGAGCGTTATTTCTTTTGAAGTTTCCAGTCCGAGCTTGTAACTGTGGTCCCTTGCCTCTACCCATTCCGGTAGTCTTTCTGAAAAATCGGCCCACTCTGCTTCCTCCCTGAGATTGCACTGGCTGCTTATTCAGATTCTTTGCTTCGTTGATGATTCCTTCCGCCTGCCTACTCTGGTTAATTACTTCAGGCAGGGTGCGATTAGCTGTAGACAACATGAGCTTTCGGATCTCCGGGTGCAGTCCACTTTCAAATTTCTCCACTTGCCATTCCTCGTCATAGATGTTTCGATCAAAGTTGGCATATTCCATCAACTGCGCAAACTTGGCAATGTACTCATTGACAGTCATGTTGTCCTGCCTTAGCGACAGCAACTCAGTATGCTTCATCCTCCTCATAGCTTTCGGGAAGTACTTGTCCAGGAAAACCCTTTTGAACACGGCCCAAGCCAGATTAACATTTTGAGCTCGCAGCAGAGCCCTCGCACCGGTCCACCAAGTCAGAGCTTCTCCCATCAGCTGATATGAAGCATAATCAGTTTTCTGCTCCTCTGGGCATCCCATACGTTCGAATATATACTCGATCATCTGCAGCCATCTAGCTGCAGCTTCCGGATTGTCCCCACCCTCGAAGGTAGGTGGCTAGAAATTGCGGAAATCTTTCAATCTTCGTCGGGCAAGTTCCTCAGCATTGACGTTCAGCGGTGGCTGATTCGGGTTCTGTTGCCGATATTCTCGCCACTCCTGACTCATGTTTTGAACAAAAGTGGCCAGTCCACCGACAGTAGTGATAAGGTTCTCTTCTGCATTGCTTGGCCTTCCCCGAGTGGATCCGCGATTACCTGCCATGATTCATGCGCACAAGAAGGTGTGGAAAAGTTGTAAGGCTTCTACCCACTCCAAACACATGCAGGCAGACCAGTTTCCTCTCATTTGTTGCATGTGGAGGCAATGACAGATTTGTTTAAGTTGGTCACCCAAGCATGCAGAATTTTCTGCACTAACCAGGCGCACAAGATGAGTGCAGAATCATGGCAGGTAACCGCGGATCCACTCGGGGAAGGCCAAGCAATGCAGAAGAGAACCTTATCACTACTGTCGGTGGACTGGCCACTTTTGTCCAAAATATGAGTCAGGAGTGGCGAGAATATCGGCAACAGAACCCGAATCAGCCACCACTGAACGTCAATGCTGAAGAACTTGCCCGACGTAGGTTGAAAGATTTCCGCAATTTCCAGCCACCTACCTTTGAGGGTGGAGACAATCCGGAAGCTGCAGCAAGATGGCTACAGATGGTCGAGTATATATTTGAACGTATGGGATGCCCTGAGGAGCAGAAAACTGATTATGCTTCATATCAGCTGATGGGAGAAGCTCTGAGTTGGTGGACCGGTGCGAGCTCAAAATGTTAATCTGACTTGGGCCGTGTTCAAAAGGGTTTTCCTGGACAAGTACTTCCCGAAAGCTATGAGGAGAATGAAGCATACTGAGTTGCTGTCGCTAAGGCAGGACAACATGAATGTCAATGAGTACATTGCCAAGTTTGCGCAGTTGATGGAATATGCCAACTTTGATCGAAACATCTATGACGAGGAATGGCAAGTGGAGAAATTTGAAAGTGGACTGCATCCGGAGATCCGAAAGCTCATGTTGACTACAGCTAATCGCACCCTCCCTGAAGTAATTAACCAGAGTCGGCAGGCGGAAGGAATCATCAACGAAGCAAAGAATCTGAACAAGCAGCCAGTGCAATCTCAGGGAGGAAGCAGAATGGGCCGATTTTTCAGAAAGACTACCGGAATGAGTAGAGGCAAGGGACCACAGTTACATGCTCAGTCTGGAAACTTCAAAAAAATTATGTTCCTGGTCAACCATCTGCTGGACGACAGAGTTCTAATGCCTGTCCTACTTGCAGGAAGAATCACACTGGAGTTTGCCGTCGTGGAAACAATTTGTGCTATGGGTGTGGTCAGTCAGGACACTTCATTTCTGATTGTCCACAGAATCCGAACCGTAACCCTACTCAGGCTCGGGTGTTCACCCTGGATGCAAACGAGGCTCAGAAGTATCCCAACCTGATTCGAGGTAATATAATTTTGAATGGGCATGATATTTCTGTTATTTTTGATTCTGGAGCATCAGGTTCTTTTATGGCCAAGCACGTTGCCTTGAGAATAGGCATTACCCCGGCTCCGTTACCCTACGTAATAAATATCAGTACCCCTACTGGAGGATCCTGTACGGCCTTAGAAATCTGCAGTGGTGTTATTCTGCAATATGAAGGAAATGTCTACACCGTCGACTTAGTGGTTCTACCAGTATTCAATTTTGATGTGATTATCGGTATGGACTGGTTGGCAAAGAACGGGATAACGTTGGACTGCCAAGCTGGGAAGGTCATTGTTCCTTCAAGAGATGGTAATTTTCAGCCCTTTTCCCTTATTTCTTTGTTACAAGTTAGAAAGGAGCTCCTTCGAGGAGCTGCAGGATATCTGTTGTTGGTTGAGTCTGAGACTCCAATTGACAAACCAATTCAGAATGTTCCTGTTGTTTGTGAGTTCGAGGAGGTGTTCCCAGATGAAATTCCTCGATTACCTCCTCATCGGGAAATTGAATTTCCCATTGAACTTATTCCCGGAGTTGGACCTATTTCCATTGCTCCGTATCGTATGGCACCTTTAGAACTTCGGGAGTTGAAGAAGCAAATTGAAGAGCTGCTGGCAAAAGAATTCATTAGACCCAGTACTTCCCCTTGGGGTGCTCCAGCGATTCTGATCAAGAAGAAGGATGGTAGCCTACGTCTGTGTGTAGATTATCGTCAGCTGAACAAAGTAACTGTGAAGAACAAGTATCCGCTTCCGAGAATAGATGATTTGATGGACCAGCTGAGGGGTGCCAGAGTCTTTTCAAAGATCGACTTAAGATCGGGGTACCATCAAATCCGGGTCAAACCGGAGGATATTCCGAAAACAGCGATCGTGATCCCAAGATCGACTTAAGCTTGCCAGGATTTACCTTCAAGAAATTGTGAAGTTGTATGGAGTTCCTACCAGTATTGTCAGTGATCGTGATCCCAAGTTCACCTCTAAATTTTGGGAGTCCTTTCAGCGAGCTCTCGGGACCCACTTGAAGTTGAGTACTGCGTATCATCCGCAAACAGATGGCCAGACGGAATGCACTATTCAGGTATTTGAGGATATGTTACGAGCATGCATCTTAGAGCAAGGAGGCAGCTGGGACAAGTATCTTCCTTTGGTAGAATTTGCGTACAACAACAGTTACCATTCCAGCATCCAAATGGCACCGTACGAAGCATTATATTGGAGGAAGTGTAGATCCCCGTTGTGTTGGGTTGAAGTTGGTGAGCGTAGTATTTTGGGACCCGATATGATTCAGGAAACATCTGAGCAGATGCAGAAGATTAAAGAAAATATGCAGCGGGCCCAGGCAAGGCAGAAAAGTTATTATGACAATCGTCATAGGCCCTTATCTTTTGAAGTGGGAGACCACGTATTTTTGAGAATCTCTCCCTCATCAGGACTCGGCAGGAGAATGGGAGTAAGGAAATTAAGTCCGAGATATTTGGGACCTTACCTTATTTTGGACAGGATTGGAGAATCAGCTTATCGATTGGCGTTACCGCCTAATCTGTCAGGGATTCATGATGTTTTCCATGTGTCACAGTTAAGGAGATATCTCTCTGATCCATCTCATGTGTTGCAGCCGGAGGAAGTTGAGTTAAAAGAGAATTTGACGTATCATGTTCAGCCGTATCGAATTCTCGAGAGATCTGTTAAACAACTCTGTTCCAAGGAGGTACCTTTGGTGAAAGTGTTGTGGAACAATAAATCAGCAAACGAAGTCACTTGGGAACGTGAAGATGAAGCACGGGAACGTTATCCTGAACTGTTTAGTTAGCTTGTAAGTCCAATTTTGCGGACAAAATTCCTTTTTGGTGGGGAGAGTGTAACATCCCACATAATTAGGGTATATAATTAAGTTGCTATAAGGATTGTGGGTATTATGTTAAATTCAAGCTATGTGCATTACATGCTTGGATTTCGGATTACATAGCTATTAGTGTGGAATTAAGTGAGTTAGGGAATTTTAGTTAAAATTTATAAGAGTAATTTTATAGTAACTTATGGAAGGGATTAAAAATTTTTAACAACCTTTAAAACTTAGACTAATGGGCTGGTCATAAAACTACAAATATTGGACTCAAATATTTTGGAGTCCCTCCTTCTCCTTGTGCCGCGGCCCTTATGACCTTGGGTAGGTAGTTTTGCACTAAATCTTGCCCATCACAATCTCATCTCAAGGATCCCATTTGGCAACCTTTGTTTGGGTGGAAACCCCACTTAGCAACTAACATTACCCTTGTATATTTTTTTTCTCACTTGTGCGCATGAAACTTGGAAGCAAGAAAAGAATTCTGAATGTGCCTTTTCATAGAAGCATGGTCGGCCTTGCATGTCCTTAGGTGTCAAAATATATCTCTTCATGTAAATGCATGTGCACCACTTGGTTCCCTTTTGCTTGCATGAAGGACATATGGCTAACCACACTTCCACATCCATCATCTTGTGCGCCTGGTTAGTGCAGAAAATTCTGCATGCTTGGGTGACCAACTTAAACAAATTTGTCATTGCCTCCACATGCAATAAATGAGAGGAAACTGGTCAGCCTGCATGTGTTTGGAGTGGGTAGAAACCTTACAACTTTTCCACACCATCTTGTGCGCATGACTAGGGTATGTCTTGTTAAAAATTCTGGTCATAGGAGGCACTTCAATCAGATTTAAACTTTCCTCTCCCTCACTCTTTATGCGTTGTAAGTGTTAGTTGGTCTCTTAACTCTTGATCAAACTCTTTTCCCTCACCTTGTGCGCACCTTAGGAGGAAAGGGAGCTGACCTTCTTTGCTTAATAAACCAAAAACCTCCTTCTCCTCTCACATTCCCTAGATCGTGAATAACTAGCAAAGAAAACAAAACAGATTGGACTCCCTCCTTAGCCGTGAGTGTTGGACCTCCTAGAAGAAAGGAATAAAAATTCTGATCCTCTCCTCACACACAAAACCGTGGATCTCCTCAAGAAACACCATAAACATCCAACCTTCATCTCTTTTCCTAGATCCAGCCGAAGTTGCTCCTTGTTTTGTTCGGATTTTCTCTGTGTTGCCTAGAGGTAGGTACTTAAATCCCTCTTCTTTTCTCTTCGGTTGAACCTAGAAGCATGCTTAGGAAGTTTCATCTTTTTCGCTTATGTATGTGTCCTATTCGGCCTATTTCTACCTTTAGACTTTAGAAGGAGTATATAAGAAAGTGAACCTTGAAATGTTCTTTTAATAAGATTTGATGGGGCTGTGTTAATGCTTCATAAATTGTCCAAAATTTAAGGTTGTATGCTTGGACTCCCTTGTAGCGCCTTTTTGATGTAGTGTGGGTTTTGGAATAAA
>JAVKPL010009771.1:0-39823 GCA_032173675.1 Gastrolobium villosum
TGCTGAACTTTTTTCCATCATTTCAAGTTCAAAATTCAAATTAAAAAATTTAAAATTTAAATATTAAATATTTTTTCACCCAATAGTAAATGTTATTAAGACATAATAATTTTTCATACAAAAAAATAGTGAAAAACATCTATAGAAGGTTGTACTTTCTCCAAATAATAGCATTTAGTTATTCATTCATAACATAGGAAATTGTGTTAATTATACTCTTGCAATAAAAAAAGGAAAGTTTAATTTCTTTCTTATATATTAAATTAATTTTTTATTTAATAGTGATTAAATTTTTATGATTTGTTTTTTTACAGAATGATAGAGGTCTTTTTTTTTAATGGATTTGCATACCATATTGGTCAATGTTCAGCATTTACAGTTGAACTTTGGGGTGTTCTTACAGGTTTAGAACCGGCTTGGGAAGGAGGTTGGAGGAATATTATTTTAGAAGGTGATTCAAAATCTGTTATCACTTTGCTCACCAAAATGGATGAGCAGCTCGAGAGCCGCGATTAGTGATTCGCATTCGAGCATGGTTAGCGAAAGTTTGGGATGTTCATCTTACTCATACCTACAGAGAGAGTAATGACTGCGCAGATTGGTTACCTAAATTCCCACTGGATCATCCAATGGAAAATAATCCAAGTGTTTTCCATTCTCCCCCCTGATATTTGGTTGCTGTATCTAGCAGACTTTTCTCATATTAAAATTCAAATTTCTTATATATATATATATATATATATATATATATATATCTTTTTCCCATTACAGAAACATTAAATGTTGAACTCTTTTTTCACTTATCCTGTGCTTTTAGAAGAGATTTTAATTTTTTAACGCGTCTTATTTGAATATAAATATATAACAATCAGCTATAGACCGCGTAGCGTTGAAAGATTTATAATAAACTTTTTTAACTTTTTAAATTCAAATTTTAAACTGCAAATAAGAAAGAAAATTAATACAAATCTCCTATAATAATGTCAATATCCCATGATTATGTCAATCAACTGCAAATAAGGAAGAAAGTTTATCTATTTAATACAAATCTCCTATGATTATGTAACTGTGTAATCAATTATTAAAATTCCAACAATTGTACAACTCAACAAATATTATATCATTTCAACAATTACTACTACTGCTGGGCTTCCTTCTTCAATGCTAAGCCCAAGCCCATTGAGAGATTTCATAAAATTCTAAACCTAAATTCCACTTCCTCTATATATTCAGTAGCTGTAGGTGGAGGCTAGGTCAGAGACAGATCAGGCAATTTGAGAGAAAAATTGTTTAAGAGATTTGTGAGCAAACCTTTAAGCTTTGCATTTGAGAGATCTCTAGAGAGAGTTTGAGTGAAACATCTCTAGAGTAGTTTGATTATCACTTTTGTTGGAGAGGTTGTGTTAACCACCATATTGGTGAATTTAGTGGACGTTTGATCTGGACTACTAGGTCCCGTGGGTTTTTGCTTCTTCATTGGATAGAAGGTTTTGCCACTTTAAAAATTTGTGTTCTCTTTCTCTCTCCTCTGTTTGTGATTTTTTTTTCGCTGCACTACCCGACCTGGTAAAGTTCAGGCCGAGGCAAGAGAGACAAAATCCTAGATCCAGAATGTTGCTGATTGACTTCCGCAAAAAAACACCTAAGCCGAGTTGAGGGAACGAGTTCCCAACAACTACTATTATTATGCTAATCGCCTCATCGCTTTCTAATTTTTTGAAAAATTTCCTTTTTAATCTTCAGCTTTGATTGAATGAAAGAATATAAGAACATTTTTCCTACTCTGGAAATATTATATCATTGAGCATAATAAATAATCGTTTTATTTTTTATTTTTCTTGGCTTCTGGTTATTCCATAATAAATAATCATTGAGCATAAAAATATGGGAGAGGTTATAATTACAACCTATTTTTCTTTACAACCTTTTACTACCAATATCTTAACCGTTGATTTTCGCCAATCAACGGTTAAGTTTTTGCCAATAAAATTTATTAATTAATTATTAATTCGCAATAAATCTTAACCGTTGATTGGCGGAAATCAACTATTAAGATATTGGTTGTAAGAGTTATAAAAAAAATAGGTTGTAAGTACAACCTTTCCCTAAAAATATTAAAAATATTATTGGTTATAGAATAAATTGGAAATATCATTGAGCATTATAAATTGTTCTTTTTTCTTGGCATCTCTAGTGTGTAGTATGTGATGATTGACTCCATCTTGCAATTCTCATTTGCAGATGTCACGTCACTCAGAACGTATCAGTGAGTCTGACTTGAAGTATTATGAACATAGATATTACAATGACTTGAAGAATGATTGCTTCAAATTCAAAATCTCAAATTCAACATATAGGTGCCCCTTTTGCCTTGACAGGCAGGATTACTCCGTGAGTGAGCTTTTGAGACATGCATCAAGATTTGCCAGGGGTTCACATAGCAGAGAGATTAAAGTTATAGCGAAGCACTCTGCTCTTCAATTATACATTGATAGGTATCTTTGTAAGAATATTAGACCAGAACCTGTTAGCAAGGATCAATTGTTTGTGTGGCCTTCGATGGGTATTGTTGCTAACATTCCTACTGAAATTGAAAATGGAAGGTATGTTGGAAAAAGTGGTACCAAACTAAGGGAGGAGTTTACCCAAAAAGGATTTCACCCCCTGGAAGTGCATCCCCTATGGAACCATAATGGACATTCAGGCTTTGCCATTGTCGAGTTCGGCAAAGATTGGGATGGTTTCACCAATGCTATGAACTTTGAAAAGAGCTTTGAAGCGGAACATTGTGGTAAGAGGGATTACTACAGTTCAAGATGTCAGAGGGGTAGGTTGTGTGGATGGGTGGCCCGCGATGATGACTACAACTTGAAGAGTATAATTGGTTTTCACCTTCGTAAAAATGGGGACTTGAAAACTGTTTCTGGAAAAGAAGTGGAGGACAAAAGGAAAACATCAAAGCTTGTCTCGGGTTTAGCTAATACCTTGATAATGAAGAATAAGGAATTGGAACAGGTATGTAGCAAATATGATGAGATTAATCGGTCCCTGAACAGAGTGATGGAACAGAAAGAGGAGATGATTAAATCATTTAATAATGGTATGTTGAAACTTTAAGTGAATTGTTGTTCTAGTTCGTCTTGGTTTTTCTTTTCATCATAGTTTACTGTGTTTCTATGAGTTGATTGGTGAAACTTTCTGCTTTGTATGATTATTATATCTATCCTTTCATGATAGCTTACTGTCTATTTTACTTTGAAGTGAATTATTCTAGTTCATGTGATTTTCTAATCATTAAGGTACCGACTTACCTTTTGTTTCACCCTGTTCCATTAGAAATTCAAAAGATACAGCAGAGGGACCGTGATCATTTGAACAATATTTTTATGGATCATGAAAAAGCCATATTGCATCTGGATGCTCAAAAGAAAGAGCTTCAGAACCGTGAGAATGATCTGCAAAAGCGTCAAGCACGGAATGACAATGAGAACTACATTTTAAGAAGAAAAATGTAATATATTTTGCCTGTGTAATTTTATGGATAAGCCAGTCATTTTGTGTCCAATTCCAACCCCCTCCCCCTCTTTCTCTTTTCTATTTTAATAATTCTAAGACTTATGAATTTTGTTCTTCATCTTCTTTGATTGCAGAATGAGACGACATTAATGGAGCAAAACAAGAAAGTGATGCATTTGGCTGAAGAACAAAAGGCACGGATTCCATTTTCTTCTATTGAGAGTAGTTAATTCAATTACTTGTATCCATTTAAGATTTTGACTTGGTCATTTTGTGGTTGAACGTTACAGAAAGAAAATGAGAAACTCCATGAAAAAATTCATGAACTACAAAGAAGACTTGATGCCAAACAAACAAGATGAACACATTAGGGGAGCTCTCCAAGTAATGAAACACATGAGGGAGGATGAAGATGTGGAGGTGAAGAAAAAAATGGATGCAATTAAATTGGCTTTGCAGGATAAGGAGGAGGAATTGGAAGCAATGGATGAACTTCAACAAACTCTTGTTGTCCAGGAGCGTAAAACCAATGACGAGTTGCAAGATGCTCGCAAAGAATTAATTAGTGTATGTATATAATACGGGTTAAACCTCACCACATATCTAAGGTTGTCTGCATTTAATTGATATGTGACTGCTTATATATGAACTATAGCAGAGTGTTTCATGTTTAGTAGTCTACCTGATCTTGTAATTAGTTTACATTCAAATTATGTAGTTGGAATCATATTCAGGGTACCGACTGGTGATTTGTTGCGATAACTTATAGCAAACTGGTTGCATTCAAATAATGCACGTGCAATACATTCTGTGTTTTAACTCTAGTTTCTGTATTTGAGGAATTACAATTTTTCAATGGTACTAGCCTGTTCTGTGAATCATGTGGTTGCTTGATTCTCCTTGTGAATTTGCTGTACAATTGTTTGTGTCCAAAGGAGATGATTTTAATCCATATGGTTTAATATTTGAAGTACAGATTGGTTGAATTAGTTCAGGTCTATAAAAGACCAGATTTTCTTTTTGGTTATTTTCGCAAATATATTTTATTGTGTTTTGTTATTGGATCTGATGGTTAAACTACTAGCAAAATAGGCGCTATGAGTTCAGGTAGTTTGTTGTTGTGTTACTATTGGTGCCATGGTTTTGTCGTTTGTATTTTGTTGAAGTAATCTGATTTCCTTATTCACAGGGGATGGGGAAGTCGACTCGAGCTTTTATTCGTGTGAAAAGAATGGGAGAGCTTGATGGGAAGCCGTTTGTGAAAGCAGCTGAGAGGCAATTTTTTGGTGATGAAGTGAATGTGAAAGCTATGGAGTTGTGCTCACAGTGGGAGGCTTATCTTAGAGATCCAAGCTGGCATCCATTTAAAGTTTTATTAGATGAAGCAGGGAATGCGAAGGTACAATGACTCAGGATTATAATTTCAAATGGAAGTTTTTTTTTCTTTTAATCCCTTATAACTGTTCATATGGTCATTTTAATTAGGGATATTACCGGATTTCCTCCTTATGCATGCTATGAATTGTTAGAGATATAATATGAAACCATTAATATGGTTTTTGCCTAATAGTTTAAGTTTTTAAGTTAAATTGGATCTTTACATGATATCAGAGTCTTCGTGACCAAGTGGTTGCGATTCATTATCCCCGGTCTATTAATAAATAATTAAATATTATAAAATTTCTTAACATAGGTAGGCGGGGCTACCCTTCGAGTTTAATGGGCTCATGCGTGAGGGGGTGTTATAGAGATATAATATAAAACCATTAATAGTTTATGCTTTTAGATTGAATGGGTTCTTTAAAAAAATATTTAAAAAATGCAATGCATCATTTCAAAATAATTACAAAGCAAGGTATGCTGCAAGTGTTGTTTAAAAAACTATTGGCAGGGCAAGGTGGTGGTCATCTCTCTAGTGTTTGTTTGGCATGTTTTTTTTCTGATGTTCCATGGAGGTACCATGATCTTAATATATGTTATTATGCAGGAAATTTTAGATGAAGAAGATGAAAAACTGAGAACTTTAAAAGATGAGTTAGGTGATGAGGTCTTTGAAGCGGTGGCTACAGCTCTGAAAGAGTTGAATGAGTACAACCCCAGTGGTAGATATCCATTACCGGAGCTATGGAGTTTTAAGGAAGGAAGGAAGGCGTCTTTGAAGGAGGGTGTTTCTCATTTATTGAAGCAATGGAAATTATTAAAACGAAGGAAAATCTGAGGTTTCGTTAGGGTGGTTTGAATTAGGAAAGGATATGCAGAACTTCAATTTAAATTCTTGTTCTAACGTAATTGGATTTAGTTCAATATTATAATGCCAGTAGTTGATTATAGTATGACTGCTGCTTTTAATACTCATCATATTATATATGGATATTTTTATTTGGAGCAGATATTAATGTCGGTATTCTATGTAAAACTATTTGTGTCTCATGTGTAATATGTGTCAATTGGTTTAATTAATAATAAAAGAGGTTTTATGGTAATTGACGTTTCACATTAATGATAATTGACGTTTTGACGTTTTACATTACGGTAACATTTTGCATTAATGATAATTGACGTTTCGCATTAATGGTAATTGACGTTTTGACGTTTCGCATTAATGGTAAGTTACAGGGAGTTATTTGAAACTCTGTAACTGGTGACATGGTTCAGTTATATAAAGAGGAAAATGGTGAGTCTCTGATTACGATTATCTCTGAGAATTCTCTCCTTCATGGTCTGTCCATAAAAGTTGTATTAGATCCCTGTCATAGAAGATACAAGAAAAGTAGAGGGTAAAAACTCTGAGAAACGATCTTCCATTATCAAAGTTCTTCCGCACTAATGGACAAAGGTACGCTCTTATGTGGAAATCATGAATTTTGAAGATCCTGTATCATGTTCTTGAAATCATTGTTGAACATGAATTACTGAATTATTGATAAAAAATCTTACATGTGGTATCAGAGCATTTGTTTAAGAGTTTGTGATTTTCCGTAAACAATTATGTATGATCTCTTAATTCATGAAAAGATGGGATTTTTCTGAAAATTTTGATCACCATGATTGATGATTCCTCTAAATCTCATTTTTGAAAATTCTTAGGGGAAAGGAATGGGAACAAAATCCATGTTGTGTTGTTAAATAATTTTCAAGTACTACACCTTATGAAAACATGATTGAGTATTGTATGTTGCCATATTATCCCCTTCGTGATGATCATGTTTATGTGCAATTTTTGGAACGGTTTAATGTTGATCCATTTACGGTCTCTGTACGATTTTTTGTTCTGGAAAATGGCGCAAACCTACGCCAACATGACGCAAACCAGCGCTACTTTACGGGAAATGAAATTGGACCACGGCGCGGGAATAGCACTAACCCGCGCCATTTCTCCGGTCTTTGTACTGGGCAAGTATGTCATTGTCATATGTTTATTCCATTGTATGAATTATTGGGAAAACATGAAAGGACATTGATACATATGAAAGTTGGACAAAGTTTTGAAATTAATTATGATAAAGATTTGTTAGTCACCAAAGTATCCAAATCTTGAAGAGTTATTTTAATTTAATATTTGAAATTACCATGATTGTGATGCTATGAATAGTATGATATAATTTTCTGGTTATGATATATTGAAGTTCATTATTATAGAACAGTTGGGGATCAACCCAAAGGTTGATTATTTGTTTTATAAAATGAACATGGATGTTGGTATTGTTGGCATATTTGTTTTATGTTTGATTCTTTAATCAATCTTTTAAAATTTCTTTCACGGTATGATTTATGACATTTACAGAAAATTTTAAGTTATCATTCCTTTTATTATCACTTACAGTTGGTGATTGTCAAAAAAATTTCGATTTTTTAATCAATCTTTTAATATTCTTATGGATGTTGGTTTTGGGCTTTTATGAAAATTAAATGATTTTTATTAGGCTTGACGTTTCCAATGCATAAAGTTAACTCTACAATGTTAAAAATTCAAATTTTGAAAAAATAGTGGGATATTAATACAGATATTTGCCACAAATTAATGCTGAACTTTTTCCCCTCCTATATTAAGTTTAAATTTCGAATTTTAAAAGTTAGTGAGATTTTATTAGGCCTGACAAATACCAATGCAGGAGTTAATGATATCTTAATTTAGTTTTTAAATTTAAAGTTAAAATAACTATTAACATTAGCACGAAATCTTTCGCCTAGAAAACGAAAAAAAAGACATTGTATACGTAACTAAACTAACTATTAACATTAGCACGAAATCTTTTGCCTGGAAAATGAAAAAAATAGAATTAGTATAATACGATGAAACCTTCCGCCCTAGAAAAAGAAAAAAGAGAATTAGCATACAGAACACGAAACGATCGAAAGAAAATGAGTGTACAAAAAATGAAAATGAATTAAGGTCATTTGTTTATAAAGGAATAAAAAAAATACAACAATGATGAAACAAAACACAGGCAAAAACTATTCACAGTAGCAAGAAACCTTCCGCCCTGAAAAAAAAAGAGAATTAGTATACATAACACAAAACGATCAAAAGAAAATGAGTATTCAAAAATGAAAACGAATTAAGATCATTTGTTTATAAAGCAACAAAAAAAATACAACTTCAGCTACAAAAATGAATGAAGAAACAAAACACAGGCAAAAACTATTCATAGTAGCAAGAAACCTTTCGCCGTGAAAAATGAAAAAAAAAGAATCAGTATAAAAAACACACAAAACGAACAAAAGAGTATAAACAACAATACCTACAAACACAAACGAAGAAAAGAATCAGAAGCACTCTCAAACGACGTAAGCGAATCGGAGGTGAGCCAAAGGAACCAAAAAATAATACCAACAGAACAATTCACAGAAAGATAAATGAACAAAGAAATCGTAGAATAGCTAAAAAAACCCTAAACACAACTTCTCTATTTAAACAAAATGCATGTGCCCAATATTTTACAAGGAGAAGGTAGTGGGATTTAATTGCATTGAAAATGTGAACTGATATAAAAGCTTCACCATTTTTCACAAAAAGAAATTAATAACATTTTTAATTAAAATTAATTCAAAAATATTTTAAATTCAAAATTGTAAGCCATTTCAAATTTCAAATTTTGGTTAGATGACCAATTCCAACGTAAAAAGCAATTCAAACAGCTAATTTCTTTTTGGATACCAATGTGATGGGCAGTGGGACATTCAATGCCTTGTCTGCCACCATAAATGGTCATTTGATTATTCGATTTAAAAAATAAAATTCGATTTTTAAAAGAAATTCTTTTTCCAATTTACCAAAAAAGGAAAGTTTCTACATGCCATGTAGTGTGAACACAATTTGTAGAATTATCTAGGGAGTGACACATCAGCGAAGTTTCCAACATTGAACTCTCCTTTATATATATAAAAATCATATAAAGGAGAGTTCAATGTTGGAAACCTCAGTGATGTGTCATTCCCTAGATAATCCTACAAATTGTGTTCACACTACATGGCATATAGAAACTTCGCTGATGTCTCTATCCTTTTTCAACATGATTTTTATTTTAACTTTAAATTTAAAAACTCAATTAAGATCTCATTAACTCTTGCTTTGATACTTGTCAGGCCTATTAAAATCTCACTAACTTTTAAAATTCGAAATTTAAACTTAATATAGGAGGAAAAAAAGTTCAGCATTAATTTGTGGCAAACATCTGTATTAATATCCCACTATTTTTTCAAAATTCGAATTTTAAACATTGTAGGATTAACTTTATGCATTGGAAACATCAAGCCTAATAAATATCATTTAATTTTCATAAAAGCCCAAAATCAACATCCATAAGAATATTAAAAGACTGATTAAAGAATCGAAAATTTTTTGACAATCACCAACTGTAAGTGATAATAAAAAGAATGATAACTTAAAATCTCTGTAAATGTCATAAATCATACCGCGAAAGGAATATTAAAAGACTGATTAAAGAATCAAACATAACAACACACCATAAACTGCCATTTATTAATCAATCAATTTCTCACCAAAACACAATTAAAATTTAAAAGATAAAGTTATAGATTAAACAAAAAAATGTTTAAAATTATAAAAATTTAAATATAGTTGATACAAAATAATTTAATGCGAAATTGCCGATGTTAATAATGAGTGTCCAATTTGATGAATAAAAATGAGAAATCGTTAATGTTGCATAAAAAACAAAAACATTCAAAAAAAAATTGTAAAATAACAAAATTATTTATATTGTAAAAGAATTCGAAATTTGGAAATAAATTAAATGAAAAATTATGTGAACAATTTTTTGTAGCAAACAACTCATTCAATGTCCCACTGTATTCTACATTGGAATTTCCAAATTAATAATAAATCAACTATTCTAAATTTTGAATTTATGTTTAAATTTGAATTTTGATTTTGAATTTTTAACTTTGTCATGGAGAAAAAACTTTTGGAAAATATTTTGTGGCAGACAACTCATTTAATGTCTCACTATTTTTCTTTTGTTGTATATTATGAGTAAAAAAACCTATACTTTTCTTTTGTTGTATATCCCATTATTTTTTGCATGGATAATTGTTAGCCCTATCAATGCTGCATAAAAAAAACAACAACATAAAAAAAAAGTAAAATAAAAAAATTATTTATACTGTAAAATAAATTCGAAATTTGAAAATAAATTAAATTGAAAATTATGTGAACTTGATATGTGGAAAAAGAGTTCAACATTTAATATTTATACAGTGAGAAAAGATATATATAATAAATTCGAATTTAATATAAAACTAAAGATTAAACAATAAAATATTTAAAATTATAAAAATACATTTATACTCATAAAAATTATTTAAATTTCAAATTTAAATGAAAAAATAAGAAATGGCATAATTTATACTTTACAGAAAATAAATTAAAACATTAACATAAAAATTTTAAATATACATGTACAACCAATTAAAAAAATATACATGTCTTTTTTAAATAAAATATTTAACACAAACATTTTAAATATAAATGTATAACCAATTAAAAAATATATATAAATCATAAATTAAAAAATATATAACAATTACTGAAATGAAAATATGTTAAAGCAAAATCGGAAAACAACATTTAGGGTTAAATTTCATCATCAAGGGCATTAAAACGGGCTCTTAGTTACGGTAAAATAAAACATAAAAAATTCCAGCAGGAGCACAAAAATGCAAAATCATCATTATTAATATTATTATTAATTATTATTATTATTATTTTTTTTTCATGATATGTCTTGTTCTTGGCGCCTTGGCGGGACAAGAAGGGCATGTAATGAAAAGTTCACATATTTCGAACTTCCAAATCCAACAATTACCTTCCTCTTGGAGTCTGAATTGGACAAAAGTATCACACTATCATCCACACTCTTCTTTTCTCCTTCAACTTCATGCTGATTTTTTCCATTAATTTCTCCATGTCTTTGTTCATTTTTCACAATTTATAACACTTCAAATCACACATTGAAGGTTAGTGTTTGATCCCAACTACTGTACAATCAATGTTAACGATTATTTGTGCTGTTTTCTGGATACTTGATTCTCTTAATTATTTTCTTGAAGTAACTTTAATATTAATCTACATCCAACCTAAAGCAGATATCAGAATTTTTTTACCCCCGAAAAAGGTGAGAACTGAATTAAATAATTACATAAATTCAAAAAACCACAAAATATTAAATAACCAATTACCCCTTCTAGGACCTGTTTAGAATGGTTTCCAACAAGCAAATAAATGTTCTAATGTATGCATGAACCAAAAACACCAAGCAACACAAGTCAATTTTAACGTGGAAAACCTCCTCAATGTATGCAACACACAAAAAATTTCGGATTTACCACCCAAGATTCTCCACTATTTTTTTCTGGTTCCAAAGCAATTACAATCAGCTATAGCACCATCAAAACAACTTACAACTAGTTGTACCAAAAGATGCAAGAGACATACATATCAACTTCTGTTTTTTGTGTAATATAAAATAACAGAAGAGAGATAATGTTTTTCTCATGCATAAACAATTGAGAAAACACATTTATCTCTTCATCGTATAATTGCTGATTTTAAATAGATTGTTTTACTTGGGAATGAATCCCTCATCATCTTTTTTAATATGATTATATCATATGAGAAATATCACACAATCATTTTTTTCCATTTTAGGAATGTTAACATTAAAATTGTAACCATTGATTTACCAATAAATGCGTGAGATTTTCACCTGACATTGTATGTTGAAGAAAGGCATAGAGAATCCATTCCTATTTTACTAAGTGCTTATTTGGATCATTTTTTTTTTAAGCTAGAAGCTATTTATAAGCATAAATTAGGTCAAACAAATTTTGAGAAAAGCTCTTATGATGAAAAACTCTTTTTTTACAATGAAGAAAAAAACTAAAAATTCCTATTTTAGCTTTTTTTTTAGCTTTATCTTATAAATAACTTTTTTTTTAAATGGAGAGTATAAAGATAAACAGATAATTTTTTGAAAATGATAGTAAGTAGTAACCATATGTGAAAAGTTATGCCAGAAATTTTAAAGTTTTAGGCTTCTCATGTAATAAAAAGGAAAGCCATATTCTTTACCAAAGAAAAAAAAAAGGAAAGCCATATTCTTTACCAAAGAAAAAAAAAGGAAAGCCATATGTGTCATATCATTTGGCAGCTTAAATGAAATTATTCAAACAGTATAGGGCTTTTTGACCCATATAAGTTGAATTATGTAACTATTCATCAAGTTTAAATTTTTTTTTTTTTGGCAACTATTTATCAATTAAATGTGAAAAGATGTGCAGTGCGCATTTAAATTGCGCATTATCTCATGCGTGACTTATGAAAAGTCAGCGTGTGCCTCTTACATATCGATCATTGAAAAGGCACATGGAGAGAGTATGTGACTAATTTGTCTTTACATGGGCCAAAAAGCTAGTTCATAAAAGTTTATACTACAAAGTTTCACATTATGGCTCACGGCTACACAGAATCTCTTCATCTAACCTGCATATATAATACTTGCATTTTCTGCCGAACACAATATAAATCTTTGGGAGTAGAGAAGACTAGATATTATGGTAAGTGAAGTTGGAAGTACCATATATGTCAAAAATGATAATTCACAAGCAAACATCCACCTAAATAGCCAGCCACATTTCTACAAAGTAGGTATCAATTGATAAACATGTTTCTAATTCTTATGTGATGCAGTGAAACCAGAGCAAAGTACCAACATTAAGATACTAAAAGATCAAGTTTCTTTAAGAAATAAGTAACACTTCTAACAAGTGGTAAGGTTTTAGTTTTATTGGCTAATAATTTTCCCAACTGTGGCCCAACCTTGCTATCTTTAATTTTGTTATCACTCCCTCGAATCTAGGCACACAACCTGGAACATCTTGATCCATTCCAAATTGCATAGCAACTCTATGTGGGAGGTGCTGCTTTATAATAGCGTCAATTCCATCAAGCTCCGAAGCTCTCAAGCATGTAACATAAGAGACTAGATCTTTATCCAAATTGGTCTCAGATGATACCCAAATTTCATTTTCCGGATAAAACATTCTGCACCTATGAGCATATCTAACATATGGGCGCCAAAGAAAATCCTCCTTAGCTGAGTCTAGTGCCAATCTCACATCGTCAGTTTTCAAGGCCTTAACCTTGTGCCACCTACCCAATATAGGGTCTCCATTGTTGATCAACTCGGGCTCTGGTTGCAAATTCTTGAACCTCTCCCACACCCAAACTTGAACCAAGTACATGGGTGACTGAAGAGTACCCTCCAAATGCAATTTATCACCAAGTCCTGGATTTTTTGTCAAACCAACCATTGTTTTTTTTAACAAATCCAGATCCTTATATATGCCAGCCAATACTGCTGGTGCCAAAGCAATGGGATTCCCTCTTGCAAGATGAACAGCAATAGGGAACAAAGACTTTTTTACCAATCCATTATCAGGAAAAACAAACATGGACAACCAAGTTGCAAGGAATGCTTCATGCTCAATATCAAACTCACTATTGATGAAAAGATTCATCCATTTTGCTATGGAAGCCTTAGCTTTTTTTCTTCTCCAAGGCTCCATTCTTGCCATAACCAATCTTTTTTCTATCTCTCTCATTTCCTGGCTTTCAAGTGGGGTGAAAACAGGTTCACCAAGAACAGGATAGCCTCCCAAAACCATCATATCCTCCAACGTGATTGTTGCTTCACCCCATGGAAACACAAATGTATTTGTCTTAGAACACCACTTCTCTGCAACCCCAGATACCAAGTCTTGATTTTTCACAATGCAGCACTTGGTGCTCATGATAGCTTCAAAGATGCCAGCTTTCTTCCACACTGATTCATACCTGGGATGAAGGGTATCCACCCACCCAATCCATTTCTTTGGTGATTGGGGCCACCCACTGAAATGGATTGCTAAAGGCCTCTATGCAACTCTTTGCCAAAGAGCATTCTTGCGCAGTAAGGTTAATGTGATAGAAAACCGAAATTATCCTTTGTTTCTTGCAATATCTCAAACAAAATAAACGTCCTTTTGTATTATGCTAAAGGGTTATTTTGTGAATGTGGTCTCTGATGAGTAGCAGAAATGAAACAAAACGTTTTTTTTTTTTTTTTTTTTTGTATCCCTTTTCTTTGACTTTTTTGTTACAAAAATCCACTATATCAGAGGAACGAAAAGTCCCCACAATGGTAGCCAAAGTCGTTAAACGCAAACATGAGACATAGTATATGGTTCATTTAATTGAGTTATAGTATATGGTTCATTTAATCAATTAAATTTCATTTATTAAACTCTCTTGTAAATCACAGCATTAATGTTGACGTTTTATAAACATTTTGCTCCTCAGCTTAGCCTAAACGTTTTCATGCCAAAAATTTCTTAGATGATATTTGTAGAATATATCCTGATATTTGTGGATTTCATTTTTCTATTCTTCTTTGATATTAGAAATTTCTTAATTTTTCTCATTTGTAAAACTGTATTCGAAAGAATGCTTATATAAAGTAACCCATTAAGTTAACGAGGTTTTTAATTTTTGTGACACCTTTCAATCAAAACACAAGCAATGAGAGACTTCATTAATAGATATATACTCTATTACAAAGGACAACAGAAATAGGTTAATGGGTTTATCATCTATCATTTAACATGATTTAAAATACACTAGTTGGATTCAGCCTCTTCTTGCGTCGGAAATAAACTTTCAGTTCTTGTGTCTTAACAGCAAATTTCTCTGCTCTAAGCTTAGCAACCACTCTTTCAAGCTTCAAAATCCGGTTTTCAAGATCAGATGCTATCTCTACTACACGAGGACGGACACCTTCCCCTTCCATGGTCTTGGCACTATTTATATAACAAAATGAACTCTTGATTTTGGCTTCATTCCCATCATTCTTGACTCTTCTTACACTCGTAACAACATCTTCTATTTGACCATCTTTTATGGTACTAATTGATCCTTCAAGAACATCCTTACTTTTTGATCCAGCTGTTTCATCATCCAACTTTGATGATGGAAAAACACCAGATTGAGGACAAGACAAAGCCTTGCCATGTCCACCTACTTCATCATCAAAGCATTTAACTTCACATTGATCACAACCCTTTACTGTATCTCCTTCCTTGCCAGGTTGTTTTAATTGCTTCCACCAATCATAGTACCTACAAGTAACATATTGCTCGCAAGTATATAATGCAATGCACAAATTTGTATCCATTATTGGTTGGCTATAACTTATCCAAGGATCCTTTTTACAACGAGCAACCATACCAGGAATATCCTGATCCATTCCAAATTGCATAGCAACACGATGCGGAAGATACTGCTCTATACACCCCATACCCTCCAATTCAGAGACCCTCAAGCATTGACAAAAGGACAGCAATTCCCTATCCAAAGAAGGATTATCACATTCCCACATGTCATTTTCATTGTAGACCTTAAGGGATGGTGAATTCTTATATGGTCGCCATAGAAAGCCATTTCTAGCACCAGCAGAATCCAAAGTCAATTTCAAGTTTTTATTTGTCAACATTTTCACTCTGTCCCATCTAGCCAACCATGGTTGGCCTTGCTTAATTGCATGTGGATGTGGCTGCAGAGCTTTAAATCTCTCCAATGCCCATATTTGAACCAATTGAAAAGGTGTCCATAGAGATAGAGATAGATTACCTCTACACTTAATTGTGGCATTGTTGATGTTGCTGTTGAGCAAACTCAAGTCCCTATAAATGCTTGCTAAAACAGCAGGAGCAAGAGCCATTTCAGTTCCTCTAGCTAGATGTATGGCAATAGGGACAACGCTTTTCAAAATGGTGTCAGGTGAATTTGCAGGGAATACAAACCTTGACAACCATAGAACCAAAAAAGCCTCGTGCTCCACTTTGCTTTCATTCTTCATGAAATGCATCATCCAAGGCTTATGAAGAACCTTTCTGACTTTAGTGCTATTAAAAATTCTTCTTGCAGCAACTAGTTCCGCTTCTGTTTCCTTTTGCTCATTGGTCTCAAAAGGCTTAGAAACAGAAGCTCCCATAACTGAGTAACCCCAACAAACCTTAATATCTTCCAAAGTGATGGTTGCTTCTCCCCAAGGAAATATGAATGTGTTGGTCTTTGAACACCATCTTTGAGCAAGCTCAAGAATCAACTCATCATTCCTGTGGATTTCATATGTAGAGGCTTTGATAGCTTTGTCTATCCCCGCTTTTATCCAAAGATATTCATACTTGGGTTGCAGTTGTTGGACCCATGTTTTCCATTCTTCTTGTGGGTTTCTCCATCCATTATATCTCACTTTAATTGGCAGCTTTGCAGGATTTGAAGTGGCCTTGGAAAGGGGAAGAAGAAAGTCACATGCTGACTCTTTGATGCTACTCATACAAGGTTTCAGAAAAAAGCCAGTTCTGCGAGTTGGGTTTCCACCATATGACGGTGAAACCATGAGCTCTTCTTTAACTTCGATAATGGACTCCAATGATGACTCCATTGAAGGAGTGCTTAGTGAATGAAAGTAAGTGAAAGTGTTTTCAGGGTCTAGCTAGCATGAACTGTGGCTGCATGAAATTGTAAACTTAAAGTTGGTGATGCATAACAGAAAAAAACTTGTTATGTACAAATTTTGATTCTATATTGAATTTTGAGAGAGTCCTAAATATTTATTGAGTTTTATAATTCTCATAAGAATTCAAATAGAACAAAGGAGAGAGAAAAAGTATAAATAAGTCCTCTACTCAACATGTGAGTGTAGGAAAATAAATTTATCTCCTATTAAATAAGAAAACAATTCTTCATTTAATAGAGGAAATGGGAAAGGCTACGCCTGAAGATGAAAATAGGGAAAAGGTGACTAGAACAGGAACAGGGATTCAAAATGGTAGGTGTTTAGTAGAGTTAATTTCATGGTGATGCGTTACGAATTAGTGTAGGGTATGGAAAGATGAAATTTCTTTGTGTGTCAAGATTTAAATTTGTTTCACCAAAAAAAAAAAAAAAAATTAAATTTTGAGCTTGCAGGGAGAAGTTGAAATCATGCAAAGATAGATAGATAGATATATATGGAAGATAAAGCCTCAAACTTTGGCATAGCACAGAAGTCACAGTATCAAGAATTCTTAATAAAACTTTCATTCATTAAATGTACTGATATGCATCCAAACGACACATGAAAGGACAAAACAAAGAACAAAAGAAACTAAAAGCTCAGAATGAGGAAAAGTTACCTCTTTTCACATACTTATAAATGCGGCTTCTTCTTTTCCATCCAAATTTTTTTGACCTTTTTCCTCTATGTTTTCACTCAAGCATGAACAGAAAAACAACCCTCTGCTCTTTTTCCTTCTCTTTTCTAAATACTTCCATTGTGCCAACATCTCATTTTTTTTTTAATCTCTCTCTCTTACCCTCTCTCTTGAATGGCGTTGTCTTTTCCTCTCTGTCCTATTTTTTTCTTACGAAATGCAACATGCTGCTTTTCCTTCACTTTTTGTGTTTACGGCAGACAAACTTGCCAAACCACCTAGGAGCTGATGAGGAGCAACTCCCATAATTTTGCTTTTGCTGTGATGATTTTATATAGGATTTTACGAGAGTTATGTCGCACTTTATTTTGCGTGCCAATTTTTTTATGTGGGTCCCATAAAATGTTGTGAGTGTAGGAATTTTTTTCTCGTCAATATTAAATTATAGATAATAAACCCCTTTATAGATGGATACGATGTTTCTTATAAAAAGAGAGAAAAAAGTAATATAGATTTATATATTCTTTTTTCGTGTTTAGGAAATAATTTTATACTATATATATAAGAGACATTAAATATTATGGGAAAAATATTTATCATTTTATATTCTTTCACTCTCACAACGAGGTGGGACCCACACATTTATTTATTTTTTGGTCAACTCTTTCTCCTCCTTTATCTATCTCTTTCTCTCTCTTAAAATGACACAACTTTACATCCTTCAAAATGATACACATTTTACCCAAACATATATATATATATATATATATATATATATATATATATATATATATGGGTTTAGTGAGTGTACAATGACTGGATGTAAAAATCGGTCCAGTGCACTATGTTCTTCCGCGAGAATACAGTTATAGCAAAATTATAATTATGTTCTCCTGAGAGAACACAAGAAGAATACCGTTGTAATATTTTTGCACTATGTTCTCGCGGGAGAACATAGTTAAAATTCACTCACTGGACAGTCCAATGACATATATATATATATATATATATATATATTTATATATATATATATATTTATATATATATATATGGGAAAAGTGTTTATCCTTTTAAATGACACAATTTATATCCTTTCACTCTCACAAAGAGGTGAGACCCGCACCTTTATTTTTTTATCAATTCTCTCTCCTCCTTTATCTATCTCATTCTCTCTCTTAAAATGACAAAATTATACGTCCTTTAAAATGACACACATTTTTCCCATATATATATATATGGTTTTTATATTTCTCATTTAACATGAGAATTCAAGCTTTCCTACACACCCTTCGATTTCCGTGCTGACATGGGTCCTACATCTAATTTTTTCTAACACATGGGTCCCACATGCTTTTTATCTCTATAACATGAGATTTCAATTCTCATTTAACATGAGAAATATAAAACCATATATATATATATATATATATATATATATATATATATATATATATATATATGGTTTTATAAGAATTATGATGTAAGAAAAGTGATTGTGTTATGTTATAAAGATTCGTTTTACGTGCCAAAGTTTTTTTTGGTGCGAGCCCCACAAAATGTTGTGAGTATAGGAAAGTTTTTGTGGTCATGTTAAATGATAGATAATAAACCCACATATATATATATATATATAGGGAAATAGTTTTCTCATTTTACATGAGAAAATTTTTTTCATGCTACACTCACAATACATGAGTGGGTCCCATCTTGACTTTTTTGTTTTCTCACTTTTTTGTTACCCCACTCATGTATTGTGAGAGTAGCATGAGAAAATTTTCTCATGAAAAAATTAATTCCCATATACCTATATATATATATATATATATATATATATATATATATATATATATATATATATATAGGTTGTAGAGTGTTTACAGGAGAAAAAACAATGTGACAAAAAAAAGTTTCTGTAGCAAAAGCAGAACAGAGAATTAGGAGACTCGAGGGAGTGATAACAAAATTAAAGATAGCAAGGTTTGGCCACAGTTGGGAAAATTATTAGCCAATAAAACTAAAACCTTACCACTTGTTAGAAGTGTTACTTATTTCTTAAAGAAACATGATCTTTTAGTATCTTAATGTTGGTACTTTGCTCTGGTTTCACTGCATCACATACGAATTAGAAACATGTTTATCAATTGGTACCTACTTTGTAGAAATGTGGCTGGCTATTTAGGTGGATGTTTGCTTGTGAATTATCATTTTTGACATATATGGTACTTCCAACTTCACTTACCATAATATCTAGTCTTCTCTACTCCCAAAGATTTATAGTGCGTTCGGCAGAAAATGCAAGTATTATATATGCAGGTTAGATGAAGAGATTCTGTGTAGCCGTGAGCCATAATGTGAAACTTTGTAGTATAAACTTTTATGAACTAGCTTTTTGGCCCATGTAAAGACAAATTAGTCACATACTCTCCCCATGTGCCTTTTCAATGATCGATACGTAAGACGCACATGCTGACTTTTCATAAGTCACGCATGAGATAATGCGCAATTCAAATGCGCACTACGCATCTTTTCACATTTAATTGATAAATAGTTGCTAAAAAAAAATTTAAACTTGATGAATAGTTACATAATTCAACTTATATGGGTCAAAAAGCCCTATACTGTTTGAATAATTTCATTTAAGCTGCCAAATGATACGACACATATGGCTTTCCTTTTTTTTTTTTTTTTTTTGGTAAAGAATATGGCTTTCCTTTTTATTTACATGAGAAGCCTATCACTTAGCATTTCTGGCATAACTTTTCACATATAGTTACTACTTACTATCATTTCTGTTTAGATACTCTTTTTTTAAAGTTAAAAGTTATTTATAAGATAAAGCTAAAAAAAAAAGCTAAAAAAAGACTTAAAAAAAAGTTAAAAATTGTTTGATAATTACATAAAAAATTTAGCTTAAGAGTTACTTAAAAGCGCATATTTTAAAAAAATTATCTCTTTATCTTTATAGCTCTCCATTAAAAAAAACACGCAATTTAAGAAAAGCAGATAAGAGCTTAAAAAAAGCTACTCCTAGAAATTTTTAATTTTTTTCTTCATTATAAAAATAGAATTTTTCATCATAAGAGCTTTTCTCAAAATTTATTTGACCTAGCTTATGCTTATAAATAGCTTCTAGCTTAAAAAAAAAGATAATCCAAACAGGCACTCAGTAAAATAGGAATGAATTCTCAATGCCTTTTTTTCAACATACAATGTCAGGTGAAAATCTCAGGCATTTATTGATAAATCAATGGTCACAATTTTAATGTTAACATTCTTAAAATGGAAAAAAATAATTGTGTGATACTTTTCAAATATAACATATTAAAAAAAATTGCTTCCAAGTAAAACAACACACAATTATAACGGAAAATGGAACCCAAATTGCTTCATGCAACACACAAAAGTGAATGGAACCCACTAAAAAGAAGAGATAAAAAAAAGTGAATCTTACCGACTTTTTTGTGTGTTGCATGAGACCAATTGTCTCATGCAACATAAGAAAAACATATCCCTTACATGATTGCAAGAGGTTTCTGAAAGTTTGAAAAATTAATATTTTGTGGTTTTTTTGAATTTATGTAATTATTTAATTCAGTTCTCACCTTTTTCAGGGGTAAAAAAATTCTGATATCTGCTCTTCTTTTTTTTTTTTTTTTTTGGAGATACAAATTCTGATATCTGCTTTAGGTTGGATGTAGATAAATATAAAAGTTACTTCAAGAAAATAATTAAGAGAATCAAGTATCCAGAAAACAGCACAAATAATCGTTAACATTGAATGTACAGTAGTTGGGATCAAACACTAACCTTCATTGTGTGATTTGAAGTGTTATAAATTGTGAAAAATGAACAAAGACATGGAGAAATTAATGGAAAAAATCAGCATGAAGTTGAAGGAGAAAAGAAGAGTGTGGATGATAGTGATACTTTTGTCCAATTCAGATTCCAAGAGGAACGTAATTGTTGGATTTGGAAGTTCGAAATATGTGAACTTTTCATTACATGCCCTTCTTGTCCCGCCAAGGCGCCAAGAACAAGACATATCATGAAAAAAAAATAATAATAATAATAATTAATAATAATATTAATAATGATGATTTTGCATTTTTGTGCTCCTGCTGAAATTTTTTATTTTTTATTTTACTGTAACTAAGAGCCCGTTTTGATGCCCTTGATGATGAAATTTAACCCTAAATGTTGTTTTCCGATTTTTCTTTAACATATTTTCATTTCAGTAGTTGTAATATATTTTTTAATTTATGATTTTTATATATTTCTTTAATTGGTTATACATTTATATTTAAAATGTTTATCTTAAATATTTTTTTTTAAAAAAATACATGTATATTTTTTTAATTGGTTGTACATGTATATTTAAAATTTTTATGTTAAAGTTTTAATTTATTTTCTGTAAAGTATAAATTATGCCATTTCTTATTTTTTTCATTTAAATTTAAAATTTAAAATTTAAATAATTTTTATGGACTATAAATGTATTTTTATAATTTTAAATATTTTATTGTCTAATCTTTAATTTTATATTAAATTCAAATTTATTATATATATATATATATATTTTCTCACTGTATAAATATTAAATGCTGAACTCTTTTTCCACATATTAAGTTCACATAATTTTCCATTTAATTTATTTTCAAATTTCAAATTTATTTTAACATATAAATAATTTTGTTATTTTACTATTTTTTCATGTTGTTGTTTTTTTATGCAGCATTAATAGGGCTAACAATTATCCATGCAAAAAATAGTGGGATATACAACAAAAGAAAAGTATGGGTTTTTTTTAAACATACTATACAACAAAAGAAAAATAGTGAGACAAAAGTTTTTCCAAATTTTTTTCCACCATGACAAAGTTCAAAATTCAAATTTAAACATAAATTCAAAATTTAGAAGAGTTGAGTTATTATTAATTTGGAAATTCCAAAGTAAAATACAATGGGACATTGAATGAGTTGTTTGCTTCAAAAAATTGTTCACATAATTTTTCATTTAATTTATTTCCAAATTTTGAATTCTTTTACAATATAAATAATTTTGTTATTTTACAATATTTTTTGAATGTTTTTATTTTTTTTATGCGACATTAATGATTTCTCATTTTTATTCATCAAATTGGACACTCATTATTAACATCGGCAATTTCACATTAAATTATTTTGTATCAATTATATTTAAATTTTTATAATTTTAAACATTTTTTTGTTTAATCTATAATTTTATCTTTTAAATTTTAATTGTGTTTTGGTAAGAAATTGATTGATTAATAAATGGCAATTTATGGTGTGTTGTTATGTTTGATTCTTTAATCAGTCTTTTAAAATTCCTTTCACGTTATGATTTATGACATTTACATAGAATTTTAAGTTATCATTCCTTTTATTATCACTTACAGTTGGTGATTGTCAATTTTTTTTCGATTCTTTAATCAGTCTTTTAATATTCTTATGGATGTTGATTTTGGGCTTTTATGAGAATTAAATGATATTTATTAGGCTTGACGTTTCCAATGCATAAAGTTAACCCTATAATGTTTAAAATTCCAATTTTGAAAAAATAGTGGGATATTAATACAGATGTTTGCCACAAATTAATGCTGAATTCTTTTTCCTCCTATATTAAGTTTAAATCTCGAATTTTAAAAGTTAGTGGGATTTTAATAGACCTGAAAAATACCAATGCAGGAGTTAATGAGATCTTAATTGAGTTTTTTAATTTAAATTTAAAATAAAATTTTGAAAAGTTATTATAATAGGAAATATTTCAAATTCCTGTAGAGTGAACACAAAGCTAAAAATAGTTAGAAATTTAGAAATTTGAATTTGATATTATGAATCAAGACAATTACAATATGGAAGTTGTAATAATAATTATTTTCTCGGTACAAAAAATAAGAACCCCAAACTGAACACAATGAATAAACACTTTCTAACAAAATATGAAATTAATATGTTATGCATTCAGAAATTTATCCATCGGTTACAATTTCATTTTCAGCAGCAAAGCGTAGCGTATCCTTGTGTAACACAAAGACTTAAAGCTTCAAAAGCTCATGTATCTTGTACAATGGGGACAAATTTATTTTCTTCTGGGATATCGTTGAGTGATCGATAAACTCTTTCCTCAATCCTGGCACCCTTGACAGAAGAAGGACCTTCCATTTTGAAGGGAAAAACTTGATGCGAAGACTAAAGAATGCATCTATCTTGGTTCGCCGAGCTGTGAGTTCGGGTTCCGACTTTGGGATCCAATCAATAAGAAGATCGTGAGAAGCCGAGGTGTGATCTTTCACGAAGATGAGACCATTCATGACATCTCGAAGCCCAAAGTCCGGGTTTCTGTCAGACGAGAAGAACCCATCCCTTATGTCCGAGCTGAAGCAGGGGGAGAAAATCAAGAAAATGAAGAAATTGATGATCAACAAGAAGCTGATGATGAGGTCTGAGTTGAAGATGAGATCCGGGATGAGAATGATGAACTGGGTTCTCAAGCTGAAGAACAGCCGAGATATCCAACTCGAGAAAGAAGACCCTCTACAAGATACCCATCTGATGAATACACCGTTGTAGCTGAAGAAGGTGAGCCTCAGAGCTATGATGAGGCTGTGACGAACTCAGAGAAAGAAGAATGGGAAAAGGCAATGCAAGACGAGATGAAGTCTCTGCACGAAAATCAGACTTATGAACTGACCGAGTTGCCTGAAGGAAGACGAGCTCTGAAAAATAAATGGGTGTACAAGATTAAGAATGAAGAAAATGGGCAGAAGCCGAGATACAAAGCTCGGATTGTGGTGAAAGGCTGCAATCAGAAGAAATGAGTAGACTTTGAGGAGATTTTTTCTCCTGTGGTGAAAATGACCTCGGTCCGAACTGTGTTAGCTATGGCAGCATCGATGGACCTCGAGGTAGAGCAAATGGACGTGAAGACGGCATTTCTTCACGGTGATTTAGAAGAAGAGATTTATATGGAACAACCTGAGGGGTTCCTATAATAACCCTAATTATATAAATTTTAAATTAGAGAGTTATGATGAGGACCTTATGGTCATAAATAGAATGAGAATGCAATTCTAAGAATTTGGATACCCATATTGAGGGTATTTCAGTCAGGTGAATTTTCATCTGTTGTGTTTGACTGCTAACGCAGTAATAGACTGTAGAATAAATCCAGTACAGTGGATTTAAGTTAGAGAGCTACCCTAATGATATGAATATCATAAATGATGTAAGAATAGGATTTGATGAAGTTTGATACCTATATTGAGGGTATTCTGAACAATTGAGTTTTCATCTATTATTTTTGACTGCTGACGCAGTAACAGTCAGTAGAATAGCTTCAAGAGAGCAAATTATAGTTAGAGATCTAATCTAATGATATAAACATCATGAATGAGGTTAGGATATGATTTGATGAAGATTCATACCCATATTGGGGTATTTTTGAAAAGTCACTTTTGCCGGGTATTTTGTACTGCTGTAGCAGCAGTCGGTAGAATCCCGAAACGGGAAAAAGATGAGAAAATGGAAATAAGGACCAATATATGCCTAACAAGTCATAATTAGACCAAAAATATTAAAGTTAAGATGATTATGAAATCCGGGTACAGTTAAGAACACCGGTAAAGACTATAGTACAATTAAACAACTGTTAGTGGATTTGTGATCTACTAATCAAATTTTTAAGTTATGAACATGATAATTAGAGAAAATTAATGTTAATTAATTAAAGTTAGAGTTTTGGGAGTTTTCGGGTAAAAATTTGACGATGGATCAGTTAAAAATTTACACCGAGTCTCACTAAAGGACGAATGCCACTTAAGTGACATGGAAACCCTAATTAGGGCACCTTCCCCTCCCATTTCAAATCGGAATCAGCCCCCTCTTCTCACTTCTCTCTCTAAAATTCAAATTTCAAATTTTGCTCTCACTTCTCTCTAAGATTTAATCTCCAAAACCTCACCAAATCACCAAATCTCCTTCATCAAAGTTGTTCCTCTCATCATCCTCTTCAAGAATATACCATTTTTGTTGCTAGAAACCAAAATTTCGTGGTGAATCTCCTTCCATACAGCCATGGTGTTGACAAGTTCAAGCCTTAGAGATGATGTTTTGAGTTCTCTTTGAAGAACACTCCTTTGGTGCTTGTCTACTTGAGTTTTAGTGTGTGTTCTTTGTGGAAAAGATGCATCCTTGCTTGAGAAAAGTGGAAGCTTGAGGCCTTGGAGCTAACTTGAAGAAGTGTGCCTAGAGAACCGTGCACTTGAGGATTTTGTTGGAGCATACGTATTATATTGGAGTGTGGGCTTGTCCTAAGCTCCCTAAGGTAAGCTCCTAGTTCTAGTTGACTCCTCTCTCTTGTGGCCCCACCATGATGGTGGGCATTATGGTTGTATTGTATGAGAGTATATGGTATGATGTATATGTGCATTCATTCACATTCATATAGATGTTATATGATCTTGATGTTATGATGATGCAATGATGATATATGTTATGAGGATCCTGGCCAGTGATCATGGTATGTAGGCTGCCTATGACTTGACTCTGGGAGCTATTTCATACTGAGGTTGTGTTGACTGTCTATGGCTTGACCCTGGAAGTCACACATGTGTAACTGTCTATGGCTTTGACCCTGGGGTTACACAAGGATGATATGATGATGCTATGTTTATGATGTATGCTTGTATTATATGCTTTATATCTGACTTGTCATGCAGGAAGTGGGCTCAGGGGTTAGAGGATCCTCTATGAACCTTGAGCTTACTGAGATGTTGTTATCTCACCCCGTTTGGGGATATCATTTCAGGTACCCAGAGTAGTGGTGATGCTTCTAGGGGAAAGGCCCCCGCATTGGAGTAGTTGATGATGCCGCTGATGATTTTATATTATGTTTAGATTTGATGTTGGCATGTAGACTTGTTAACATGCTTAATTATTTTTTGGAGATTATTGCAGGTATTTATTTAGGCTCATGATAGTATTCTTAGAGCCATGGATTATTTACTGATGCTTTTATACTTTGAATTAATATAGACTTGATGCATGTATTCAGTTAATTTGGGCACGGAGCCTTATTAATTGTATTGACCCATTGAGGGGATTGCCGTCCGTGTGGACTTGCAAGCTATCTGTTTAAATTATTATATCAATTAGGTTATCTGTATGTGTGGGATCATGTTCCCAGTTATCTGAAATATAGCCGTTATGCTGTCCGTGAGACTCCGTCAAGAATGACACTTGATGTTATATCTTGATGGTCAATGGCCACTAATACTAGTCATGGAATTAATTAGTAGATGTATGTTTAGATTTACACTTTCGCAGTATCTCACATGAACGTTTCTAGAAAAGTTTTTATAAAAGGTTTTGGAAAAAGTTTACTCGTATTTTTATAAGACGCTTTATTCCTTTTCAATAAAGTCTTCCGCTGTGAATGTTAAATATCATGTATGTTAACAACCGGAGTACTACGGGGTGTTACAGTTCCAAGCTCCAGACCAAAAAGACTTGGTATGTCGGTTGAAGAAGAGCCTCTATGGCTTGAAGCAAGCACCTCGGTAGTGGTACAAGAAGTTTGAATCATTTATGACTGATCACAAGTTTGAGAAGACAGAAGCTGACCACTGCGTATTTGTGAAGAGGTATGAGGCTGGAGATTTTTTGATCTTGTTGTTATATGTTGATGACATGCTCATTGTAGGGAAAGACAAATCGAGGATAGCCGCCCTGAAGAAGGCGTTGAGCTCGTCCTTCGCAATGAAGGACCTCGGCCCTGCAAAGCAGATACTCAGAATCAAGATTATCCGAGATAGACAAAAGAAGCTACTGTGGCTGAGTCAAGAAAAGTATATTGAGAAGATTTTGAAGAGATTCAGCATGGACAAAGCCAAGACAGTGAGCACCCCCTTAGCCGGACACATAAAGCTGAACCAGAAGCAATGTCCGAGATCTGATGAAGACAAAGATGAAATGTTGAAGGTCCCGTACCAATCAGCTGTCGGAAGCTTGATGTATGCAATGGTTTGTACCAGACCCGACTTGGCATATGCTGTTGGAATGGTAAGCCGGTATTTGTCAAACCCCGGCAAAGAGCACTGGGAAGTTGTGAAGTGGATCTTCAAGTACCTCCGAGGTACCACCGATTTATGTCTCCGATTTGGAGAAGGCAAAGCTGAGTTGCAAGGCTACTCGGACTCTGATTTATGGGGAGATTTCGACTCGAGGAAGTCGACTACAGGATACATGATGAGATTTGCCGGAGGAGCTGTCTCTTGGCAATCAAGACTTCAGAAATGTGTTGCACTTTCGACAACTGAGGCTGAGTACATTGCCGCGACTGAGGCAAGCAAAGAGATGTTGTGGATGAAGAAGTTCTTCATGGAACTCGGCCATGAACAAGACAAGTACGAGCTGGGTTGTGACAATCAAAGCGCAATCCATCTTGCGAAGAATTCGACCTATCACTCCCGCACTAAGCACATTGATGTGAGGTATCACTGGATTCGGGATGTGGTGGAAGGTGGAGAGCTCGAACTCGTCAAGGTGCACACTGACCAAAATTGGTCCGATATGATGACGAAGCCGGTTCCAGCAAAGAAATTTGAAGACTGCTGTGAAGGAGCAGGGTTGATGGTGAAGTCGACGCATTGAAGTCAGAGAGGGAGATTTGTTGGGCTTCCTCCTTCAATGCTAAGCCCAAGCCCATTTGAGGGGTTTTTCTAAAATACCCCTAACCCTAATTCCACCTCTCATAAATACCCATTGTTAGGGTGGAGGCTAAAAAATATGAGAAGATTGAGTTGAGAAAAATTTGAGAGAAAATATTTGATTGTTTGAGCAAAAGCTTCATGCTTTGCATTTGAGAGATCTCTAGGGAGAGTTTGAGAGAAACATCTCTAGGGTAGTTTGATTATCACCATTGTTGGAGAGGTTGTGTTAACCACCATATTGGTGCATTTGATTCTTGTAACCATTATTCTCATAGTGGATTTTGATCTGGACTAGGTCCCGTGGTTTTTACTTCTTCATTGGAGAAGGTTTTCCACGTTAAAATTTGGTTGTGTTCTTCTTCTCTCTCCTGTGTTTGTTTTGATTTTTCGCTGCGCTGCCCACCTGGTGATATACAGGCCGTGGTACTGCCGAGATCCGAGTTCCGGATTTGGTTGATTGACTTTCGCACAAAAGGCTTCCTAGTCGAGTTTGAGGGAACCGAGTTCCCAACAAAAGGAACCAAAAAATAATACCAACAGAACAATCCACAGAAAGATAAATGAACAAAGAAATCGTAGAATAGCTAAAAAAGACCGTAAACACAACTTCTCTATTTATACAAAATGCATGCGCCTAACATTTTCCAAGGAGAAGGTAGTGGGATTTAATTGCATTGAAAAGGTGAACTGATATAAAAGCTTCACCATTTTTTCACAAAAAGAAATTAATAACGTTTTTAATTAAAATTAATTCAAAAATATTTTAAATTCAAAATTGTAAACCATTTCAAATTTTAGTCAATGACCGATTCCAACGTAAAAAGCAATTCAAACAACTGATTTCTTTTTGGATACCAATGTGATGGGCAGTGGGACATTCAATGTCTTGTCTGCCACCATAAATGGTCATTTTGTTTGCAAGGATTAGTGTCGTTAATATTTGGAATTTCACAAATCTATATTTACAAAAATTGAAATCAGATTTAGTAATTTTTTTTTGGAAACAGAGATTTAGTAATTTAATTATAAAAGAAGAAGGACAAAATTTCAATTGAATTATAAAAATATATTGGAGGGTCGGCCCTCCGGGCCGAGCCCAGTTTTCCACCTCTAACTGTCAGCATTTTATATAAAAATTTATTTTTTGCAAGTATTTGTGTTAATTACACTCTTGCAATAAGAAAAAGTGAAAGTTTAATTGCTTTCTTATGTACTAAATTAAATTTGGGATAGGTTATTCTACCTACCATTTTTTCTGCCTACCTTTGCCTATCATCCTCCAACACCGTTAGATCAGAATCTCAAAAAAAAAAGAGAAAGATAAATGTTAGTTAAGATTCTGATCTAACGGTGTTGGAGGGTGGTAAGCAATGGTAGGCAGAAAAAATGGTAGGTAGAATAACATATCCCCTTAAACTTTTCATTTTTATAGTTCTTAAATTTTAATAATATTTTTTTTATAAAATGACAGACGTCATTTTTTATTTAAATTTAGATTTTTTATATTAATATACATATTTTGTTATACAATTTTTTTTAAATTTTAATTTATGATTTATATATATATTTTTAATTGTTTATACATTTATATTTAAAATGTTTGTGTTAAGTATTTTTTTTTTAAAAGTAAATGTATATTTTTTAATTGGTTGTACATGTATATTTAAAATTTTTATGTTAAAATTTTAATTTATTTTCTGTAAAGTATAAGTTATGCCATTTCTTATTTTTCAATTAAATTTGAAATTTAAATAATTTTTATGGACTATAAATGTTTTTTTATAATTTTAAATATTTTATTGTTTAATCTATAATTTTACATTAAATTCAAATTTATTATATATATCTTTTCTCACTGTATAAATATTAAATGCTGAACTCTTTTTCCACATATAAGTTCACATAATTTTCAATTTAATTATTTTCAAATTTATTTTACAATATAAATAATTTTGTTATTTTACTATTTTTTTTATGTTGTTGTATTTTTTATGCAGCATTAATACGGCTAATAATTATCCATGCAAAAAATAGTGGGATATACAACAAAAGAAAAGTATATGTTTTTTTTTACTCATAATATACAACAAAAGAAAAAATAGTGAGACATTAAATGAGTTGTCTGCCACAAAAAATTTTCCAAAAGTTTTTCCACCATGACAAAGTTAAAAATTCAAATTCAAAATTCAAATTTAAACATAAATTCAAAATTTAGAAGAGTTGAGTTATTATTGATTTGGAAATTCCAATGTAGAATACATTGGGACATTGAATGAGTTGTTTGCTACAAAAAATTGTTCACATAATTTTTCATTTAGTTTATTTCCAAATTTTGAATTATTTTACAATATAAATAATTTTTTTATTTTACAATATTTTTTTGAATGTTTTTTTTTCTTTTTTATGCGACATTAATGATTTCTCATTTTTATTCATCAAATTGGACACTCATTATTAACATCGGCAATTTTACATTAAATGACTTATTCCTATTAGGTATATTAATTACTGCTATTTTCATTAACTGTTAGAAGACCCCTCGTAATATAATTACTTTGTGTTTTGAAAATGTCTACAGTGACTTTTGAAATTTTACCACGCAATTGCTTGAAATTTTCAATGCTTTCACGTTTATAAATATGTCATTTTTTAATTTTTATTTAAATTTCAAATTTAAATTTCAAATTATTTTTTATCAACTATACATATATCTTTTTAATTTAATTTTTTTTCGTTTAATCTACAATCTATTATATTAAATTTAAATTTATTATATATATATACATGTATATATATATATATATATATATATATATATCATTTTTCCTACTACATAAACATTGAATATTGAACTCTTTTGTCACCTGTCAAGTTTAAAATTCAAATATAAAAAGATTGAATTTTAAATATTAAATATATTTGCACCCAATAGACATAGTAATAAAAATTATTAATAGAATTAACAATTTTCCATGCAAAAAGTAATGAGAATAGACATAATAATAAATATTATTAATAGGCTTAATAATTTCAAATGCATAAATTAAATAGTGTAAAATATTAAAGTAGTATGTAAAATACTAACACCGGTTAGCAAAATCAATCCTATTGAACTAATGACCTGAATTAAGGATTTGTGTAGTAAATATTTGGAATTTTATAAATTGTATTTACAAAAATTGAAATCTGAAATAGGAATTTAATTAATAAAAAAGAATAGTGAAATTTTAATTTAATTATAAAAACTTGTTGGCAGACGGGGGCGGGCAGGGCTTCTCGGCCAAGCCCAGTTTGCAACCTTTAACTATCTGCATTTTTTTTTGTAATACACTATCTGCATTTTATGTAAATAATTATTTTTTTAAGGATTTGTGTCATTAGTATTTTGAAATTTACAAATTTATATTTACAAACATTGAAATCAGATTTGGGAATTTATTTATAAAAGAAGAATGATGAAATTTTAATTTAATTATAAAAATTAGTTGGTGGGCTGCCCTCCAGACCGAGCCTAGTTTGTCATCTTTAACTGTCAGCATTTTATATCAGCATGTAATATGTTTTTATATTTATCCACACAAAATTGTTCTTATAGTACGTCTAGATTACTATATTTCTATATTTTTTAAAGTTGCCTTTGAATCGACTTTTTGTGGTCTGTGTATTTGTGACATATATAAGAGATAAAGATTTGGAATATATTTGAGTTCGTACGTTTAATATTCTATTAAACACTTTATAGTTGAAGTTGAATAGGGTAATATCAAAAGATCATTCATTAGTTTAATTATATAATAATAAATATTTTTAGTAGGCTTAACAAAATATTATTAATAGGCTTAACAATTTTCGATGCAGAAAATTATGGTTTTTTTTTTTTTTGGTAAGCTAAAATTATGGTATTATTAATAGGCTTAACAATCACCTATGCAAAAAGTAGTGAAATATTAATATAGCGGTTTGACATCCAATCTTAATCCTTTTTTTCCCTATGAAGTTTAAATTTTAAATTTAAATTATTTTTTATCAACGATAAATATATTTTTACAATATTAAATAGCTTTTTTGTTTAATCTATAATTTTATATTAAATTCAAATTTTTTAAATAAATCATTTTCCCAGTGTACAAACATTAAATGCTGAACTTTTTTCCATCATTTCAAGTTCAAAATTCAAATTAAAAAATTTAAAATTTAAATATTAAATATTTTTTCACCCAATAGTAAATATTATTGAGACATAATGATTTTTCATACAAAAAAATAGTGAAAAACATCTATAGAAGGTTGTACTTTCTCCAAATAATAGCATTTAGTTATTCATTCATAACATAGGAAATTGTGTTAATTATACTCTTGCAATAAAAAAAGGAAAGTTTAATTTCTTTCTTATATATTAAATTAATTTTTTATTTAATAGTGATTAAATTTTTATGATTTGTTTTTTACAGAATGATAGAGGTCTTTTTTTTAATGGATTTGCATACCATATTGGTCAATGTTCAGCATTTACAGTTGAACTTTGGGGTGTTCTTACAGGTTTAGAACTGGCTTGGGAAGGAGGTTGGAGGAATATTATTTTAAAAGGTGATTCAAAATCTGTTATCACTTTGCTCACCAAAATGGATGAGCAGCTCGAGAGCCGCGATTAGTGATTCACATTCGAGCATGGTTAGCGAAAGTTTGGGAGGTTCATCTTACTCATACCTACAGAGAGAGCAATGATTGCGCAGATTGGTTACCTAAATTCCCACTGGATCATCCAATGGAAAATAATCCAAGTGTTTTCCATTCTCCCCCCTGATATTTGGTTGCTGTATCTAGTAGACTTTTCTCATATTAAAATTCAAATTTCTTATATATATATATATATATATATATATCTCTTTTTCCCATTACAGAAACATTAAATGTTGAACTCTTTTTTCACTTATCCTGTGCTTTTAGAAGAGATTTTAATTTTTTAACGCGTCTTATTTGAATATAAATATATAACAATCAGCTATAGACCGCGTAGCGTTGAAAGATTTATAATAAACTTTTTAAATTCAATTTTTAAACTGCAAATAAGAAAGAAAATTAATACAAATCTTTTATAATAATTCAATAATGATTATGTCAATCAACTGCAAATAAGGAAGAAAATTTATCTATTTAATACAAATCTCTTATCACTACAAAAAATTAATTTGTCGAAGAATATATCACCTATATATTAAATGTTACTAATGCTAATGTCACTGTTAAATTAGTGACGATATTTTTTGATGACACTATAAAAGGTATTTATTGTGATAAAAAAATGTCACGAATATTTGTAAATAATAATGACGCAAATAATTTGTCACAAATATTTACAACATTAGTGATGATTTAATTGTCACATTATAATATGACAAATTATTTGTCACTATTATTTTAGAAATAGTTATGATAAAATGATTTATAATTCTTATTATTCAAATTTATTTGGAATTGTGACTGTGAAATAATAACAATTGTTATTAGAAAAATAAACCTTTAATTCAAATCTAATATTTAAAAATAAATTATCCATTACATATATTTACTTACAACAACAACAAAAATATTATTATAAATCAGTTTGAACTAAATAAAATGATATTAAAACAATCGTAACTTGTGGATGTTTCTCTCTGCAAATACAAAAAAGAAAAAATATTAATCATAATAAAAAATAATCAATAATTCTTTTTAAATGTAATCTAACAATAACATGTTATAGTAGAGATAATAATAAAATCGAATTCTAATAACAAAAAAAAACTTACCTTGTTATAGGAACTAAACAATCCATTGAATGATAATCCTATGCTCACCTAAAATAAAATAAAAAATTAGAATTTAGCAATCCATTAATAATATTATAGATAGAAAAACATATTGCAAGACTACCTTTATAACTTCAATGGATAGTTTTAGAGGCAATACAAGCATCATTATATATATATATATATATAAACGTTGATCTATTTTTAGAATCCAGTCTCAGTGATTTCACCATCTACCAATTACAAAAATTAAACACAAAAATCCAAATAAAATTAAATCATTTAATAAATATAAAGAATATTTCAGAAATAATAACAAACTCAAATTTTTTTTCTTTTGCAATTTGAAGATAAAAAAGAATGGAGATGAACTATTGGTCAAAAAAATTACAAGAGTTGAACTAAGTAAACCTGTCGTTCTTTACCAGGTTCTAGAAAAAGAAGAGGCAAAACCATATATTATATTTTAAAGTGAAAAAACTTACTTATTTGAATATAATATATAATACTATTTAAAATATATAAATATATTATTTCTTTACCAAAAAGCTTGCTCTCTTTTTGATATAAGAACCCAACCAAAAGAAACATTAAATTGTTTTTTGTTGAATACTGCTAGAAGTGATAGTTTAGATATTTAACAATGTTTTACGTTTCAATCACTAGATTTAAATGATTCACTGTTAGTTGAAGCATCACTTACTTGAATTTGTTTTCACTTGAATATTGAAACATCCATATTGGTTAGTATTTCGTGGCGTGAAATTAGCAATTTGAAACAATTAGGAGGTTTTTCATTAAAATTGGTATTGGAATCCTGTGTTAGACAAGAATTTAATTTTTTATATCTCTAGTTTTTAGTATTTAATATAAATATATATTTCATGGTTGTTTTATCAATAGATATATAGATCTTCAATATATATATATATATATATATATATATATATTCCTTATTATTGTCTAATAAACAATAATTAAGATTTAAGATTTATTTCCAATTTTTAAGAAAGAATATGCACTCAAAGCATTTATAGATAATATCGTTGTTTCAGTAAAAGAAGATTTGCTAAAATATTTCAAAGTAGAGACTGAAAATTTTATAATTTCATGTACAAGCGAATAAGAAATTTTCATATAGTATAATATAATATTAATGACAAAGATTAAATACAATTCTCACCATTATCAATATATTGATATTAAATATTTGTGACAAATAATTTTAGACATAAATGTTTCAAATCTTTACTGAAGTATTCTTTGTGAGTTAATAACAAAAAATGATTGATAAGTTTTATAATTGTCAATATTATGATATAAAATTAATGATAACTTACAATTTTGATTGCATCTTTAAAATTTTATATCAATGAGGATATGATTATGTGAAAATAGTGTTTTAATTAATAATTTTTATTAGTCGAATTATTTGTTATAAATATATCTGTCACTATTAATGAAAAGTTACAAATTATCATTTTGTCACAATTAAAAAAATTATAGTGACAAAAGAAACGAATAATATATTATTAGTGACGAATTATTTGTGATAAATATATATTTGTCACTATTAATGAAATTATAGTGACAATTTATCATTTTGTCATAATTAAAAATAATTATAGTGACAAAATAAAATTTGGTCACATATAATATATTATTAGTGACCAATTGTATATTCATCACTAAATTTTTGTCACAAATAATCATATTTCTTGTAGTGATATGATTATGTAACTGTGTAATCAATTATTAAAATTCCAACAATTATACAACTCAACAAATATTATATCATTTCAACAATTACTACTACTGCTGGGCTTCCTTCTTCAATGCTAAGCCCAAGCCCATTGAGGGATTTCATAAAATTCTAAACCTAAATTCCACTTCCTCTATATATTCAGTAGCTGTAGGTGGAGGCTAGGTCAGAGACAGATCAGGCAATTTGAGAGAAAAATTGTTTAAGAGATTTGTGAGCAAACCTTTAAGCTTTGCATTTGAGAGATCTCTAGAGAGAGTTTGAGTGAAACATCTCTAGAGTAGTTTGATTATCACTTTTGTTGGAGAGGTTGTGTTAACCACCATATTGGTGAATTTAGTGGACGTTTGATCTGGACTACTAGGTCCCGTGGGTTTTTGCTTCTTCATTGGATAGAAGGTTTTGCCACTTTAAAAATTTGTGTTCTCTTTCTCTCTCCTTTGTTTGTGATTTTTTTTTCGCTGCACTACCCGACCTGGTAAAGTTCAGGCCGAGGCAAGAGAGACAAAATCCTAGATCCAGAATGTTGCTGATTGACTTCCGCAAAAAAACACCTAAGCCGAGTTGAGGGAACGAGTTCCCAACAACTACTATTATTATGCTAATCGCCTCATCGCTTTCTAATTTTTTGAAAAATTTCCTTTTTAATCTTCAGCTTTGATTGAATGAAAGAATATAAGAACATTTTTCCTACTCTGGAAATATTATATCATTGAGCATAATAAATAATCGTTTTATTTTTTATTTTTCTTGGCTTCTGGTTATTCCATAATAAATAATCATTGAGCATAAAAATATGGGAGAGGTTATAATTACAACCTATTTTTCTTTACAACCTTTTACTACCAATATCTTAACCGTTGATTTCCGCCAATCAACGGTTAAGTTTTTGCCAATAAATCTTATTAATTAATTATTTATTCGCAATAAATCTTAACCATTGATTGGCGGAAATCAACTATTAAGATATTGGTTGTAAGAGTTATAAAAAAATAGGTTGTAAGTACAACCTTTCCCTAAAAATATTAAAAATATTATTGGTTATAGAATAAATTGGAAATATCATTGAGCATTATAAATTGTTCTTTTTTCTTGGCATCTCTAGTGTGTAGTATGTGATGATCGACTCCATATTCCAATTCTCATTTGCAGATGTCACGTCACTCAGAACGTATCAGTGAGTCTGACTTGAAGTATTATGAACATAGATATTACAATGACTTGAAGAATGATTGCTTCAAATTCAAAATCTCAAATTCAACATATAGGTGCCCCTTTTGCCTTGACAGGCAGGATTACTCCGTGAGTGAGCTTTTGAGACATGCATCAAGATTTGCCAGGGGTTCACATAGCAGAGAGATTAAAGTTATAGCGAAGCACTCTGCTCTTCAATTATACATTGATAGGTATCTTTGTAAGAATATTAGACCAGAACCTGTTAGCAAGGATCAATTGTTTGTGTGGCCTTCGATGGGTATTGTTGCTAACATTCCTACTGAAATTGAAAATGGAAGGTATGTTGGAAAAAGTGGTACCAAACTAAGGGAGGAGTTTACCCAAAAAGGATTTCACCCCCTGGAAGTGCATCCCCTATGGAACCATAATGGACATTCAGGCTTTGCCATTGTCGAGTTCGGCAAAGATTGGGATGGTTTCACCAATGCTATGAACTTTGAAAAGAGCTTTGAAGCGGAACATTGTGGTAAGAGGGATTACTACAGTTCAAGATGTCAGAGGGGTAGGTTGTGTGGATGGGTGGCCCGCGATGATGACTACAACTTGAAGAGTATAATTGGTTTTCACCTTCGTATAAATGGGGACTTGAAAACTGTTTCTGGAAAAGAAGTAGAGGACAAAAGGAAAACATCAAAGCTTGTCTCGGGTTTAGCTAATACCTTGATAATGAAGAATAAGGAATTGGAACAGGTATGTAGCAAATATGATGAGATTAATCGGTCCCTGAACAGAGTGATGGAACAGAAAGAGGAGATGATTAAATCATTTAATAATGGTATGTTGAAACTTTAAGTGAATTGTTGTTCTAGTTCGTCTTGGTTTTTCTTTTCATCATAGTTTACTGTGTTTCTATGAGTTGATTGGTGAAACTTTCTGCTTTGTATGATTATTATATCTATCCTTTCATGATAGCTTACTGTCTATTTTACTTTGAAGTGAATTATTCTAGTTCATGTGATTTTCTAATCATTAAGGTACCGACTTATTCATGCTATGAATTGTTAGAGATATAATATGAAACCATTAATATGGTTTTTGCCTAATAGTTTAAGTTTTTGAGTTAAATTGGATCTTTACATGATATCAGAGTCTTCGTGACCAAGTGGTTACGAGTTCGATCCTCATTATTATTAATAAATAATTAAATATTATAAAATTTCTTAGCATAGGTAGGCGGGGCTACCCTTCGAGTTTAATGGGCTCATGTGTGAGAGGGTGTTATAGAGATATAATATAAAACCACTAATAGTTTATGCTTTTAGATTGAATGGGTTCTTTAAAAAAATATTTAAAAAATGCAATGCATCATTTCAAAATAATTACAAAGCAAAGTATGCTGCAAGTGTTGTTTAAAAAATTATTGGCAGGGCAAGGTGGTGGTCATCTCTCTAGTGTTTGTTTGGCATGTTTTTTTTCTGATGTTCCATGCAGGTACCATGATCTTAATATATGTTATTATGCAGGAAATTTTAGATGAAGAAGATGAAAAACTGAGAACTTTAAAGGATGAGTTAGGTGATGAGGTCTTTGAAGCGGTGGCTACAGCTCTGAAAGAGTTGAATGAGTACAACCCCAGTGGTAGATATCCATTACCGGAGCTATGGAGTTTTAAGGAAGGAAGGAAGGCGTCTTTGAAGGAGGGTGTTTCTCATTTAATGAAGCAATGGAAATTATTAAAACAAAGGAGAACCTGAGGTTTCGTTTGGGTGGTTTGAATTAGGAAAGGATATGCAGAACTTCAATTTAAATTCTTGTTCTAACGTAATTGGATTTAGTTCAATATTATAATGCCAGTAGTTGATTATAGTATGACTGTTGCTTTTAATACTCATCATATTATATATGGATATTTTTATTTGGAGCAGATAATAATGCCGGTATTCTATGTAAAACTATTTGTGTCTCATGTGTAATATGTGTCAATTGGTTTAATTAATAATAAAAGAGGCTTTATGGTAATTGACGTTTCGCATTAATGATAATTGACGTTTTGACGTTTTACATTATGGTAACGTTTTGCATTAATGATAATTGACGTTTCGTATTAATGGTAATTGACGTTTTAACGTTTCGCGTTAATGGGAAGTTACAGGGAGTTATTTGAAACTCTATAACTGGTGACATGGTTCAAAAATAATATATATATCTTTTCGTACTTTATAAATATTAAATGCTGAACTCTTTTTCCACATATCAAGTTCACATAATTTTTCATTTAATTTATTTTATAATATGAATAATTTTGTTATTTTACTATTTTTTTATGTTGTTGTTTTTTTTATGCAGCATTAATAGGGCTAACAATTATCCATGCAAAAAATAGTGGGATATACAACAAAAGTAAAGTATAGGTTTTTTTTACTCATAATATACAACAACAAAAAATAGTGACATATTAAATGAGTTGTCTGCCACAAAAAAAGTTTCAAAAGTTTTTCCACCATTACAAATTTAAAAATTCAAATTTAAACATAAATTCAAAATTTAGAAGAGTTGAGTTATTATTAATTTGGAAATTCCAATGTAGAATACAGTGGGACATTGATTGAGTTGTTTGCTACAAAAAATTGTTCACATAATTTTTCATTTAATTTATTTCAAATTTTTAATTCTTTTACAGTATAAATAATTTTGTTATTTTACAATATTTTTTTGAATCTGTTTTTTTATGCAACATTAACGATTTCTCATTTTTATTCATCAAATTGGACAATCATTATTAACATAGGCAATTTCACATTAAATTATTTTGTATCAACTATATTTAAATTTTTATAATTTTAAACATTTTTTTGTTTAATCTATAATTTTATCTTTTAAATTTTAATTGTGTTTTGGTGAGAAATTGATTGATTAATAAATGGCAATTTATGGTGTGTTGTTATCACTACAAAAAAAAGGCTATTTAGCCACATTTAAAAATGTGGCAAACATTGAAAAAAAATGTGGCTAACAAATTTTGCCACATTTTGATTGAATGTGTCTAAAAAGGGTGTTGCAATAATTTAACCACATTATTTAATTTATTTAGCC
>JAVKPL010009772.1:0-39302 GCA_032173675.1 Gastrolobium villosum
ATACAAAGGCATGGCATTTTCAACATGCACAAGTTCATGATCTAAGTCTAAAGCATTAAACATATGCAGGGTGTGTCCCAATCCAATGCTCATCACATGGTGCCTCCAATATGCACCTCATGCTCCACTCTTCCAGGCTCAACCTGACCTAAAATGATGCCCCAAAACACAGGGTGAGATATATAAATATATCTCAGTAAACCAAGGGCCCTGGAGGCTTCTCCACCCCATGGCTCACTCAATGTGCAACAATGACATTAATGTAAAATGCATGACATACAATATCACCCACCAACTGGAGACAAACCGAGAACATCCACAATTGGATTACGTTCAAGGACTCCATCATATAACTCCCGAGACAATCCTGGCGCCTCTCCCATGGTTGAGAAGACTCCATGGCATACCCAACCGGAACTCCTCATGAGCCCTATCCGGCGGACGTCCCACGTTTGGCTCATCCTGGTGTCGCTCCCAGAGTCGACCCCACGGCATACCCAACTGGCATTCCGTCACGAAATGATCCAGCGGATGTCCAAACCCAACACACGTCAACTGGCCAGTGACCAAACAATTTCACACATATCATGCAATAAAGCATGACCACACATAATCACACAATGTCCAATGACACAAAATCCAACCACAACCATCCACTAGGTGTGGTGGAGCACACAAGGGACTAAACCCCAGTTCCAAAGGTTACCTCAACACCGAGCCAATGCTCCAAACGTAAGCTCCAAGCTTACACTGCTTCCATAGCGTCCAAGAGAGGCAACCTATATGATCAACAACATGATCATAAATACAATTCCCATGTAAACCATTCATTTACACAATTAATCATCAATTAAATCACTTAGGCCAAAGGTTATTTACACTTATCTTTCCTTTCCACACCACATGGTTCGAAATTTACAAGGAACCATCCAACAAGGTTCTCAATCCAATTTAACACTTATACTCATCATATAATACTATCATTTACATATACCAACACACCTTCCTTCATTTCCATTTATTACAATGCATGTTTACACTTCACATTTTCATCAAATTCCACCAATTTCACTAAGTTACAACAATCCAATATCACCATAAGTTTTATTGCATAAATCATCATTATACAATCATATTACCACATTATGCAACAATTCACAACACCATTAACACACAACTTAACCTCAATTTTCATGAACTTTCCACAAATTTTCCTAAGTTAAAATCTAACTTTTTCACCAAAATTTGTCATAGCATTTCTAGCTTACAAGCATCATTCTAAGGCATTTTCATCTAATAGCATTTTTCCATTTGGGCTCTCTATCATCACACATCTAAGATTAAAGATTTAGAGCGTAATTTCTAGATCTACAAAATCAACCACAAATATACCACAAATATACTTACAATCTAGTGTATGCACACCACCAAGGCTTCACCATTCCAAAGGAGATCCAAAAACTTCAAAAAACTCCAAGAACACCTATGGTTCGGATCTGAGTTGGCCAAAAAACGCAGCAAGGAGGTGGATTCAAGGCTTGTAAGTGTCACCAATGGATCTAGAAGGTTGTTTACAATAGATTTCAACACCAAAATCAAGAGATTTGGTGAAGAAATGAGAAAATGACAAAGGAAGAGATGAAATGGGTGTTTGGGTTCTTCACAGGCAGGGGCGCACGGGAAAGAAAGAAAAAGGAAGGAAAGGCAAGGGAAAAAAGGGTGGGAAGCAAGTGACTTCGGTCACACGGGTCCCACACGCGATCTAACTTTAATCCCGATAAAAATTCCGATCATAAATTCTTAATCTACATATTTTTCCAGTCCATGACATATTTTTATTTCTCCAAAATATTGATAAAAATTTCCCACTTATCGGTACAATCACACCACAGTATTTAACACTTAAAAATCACTATTCATCAATTTTTCCCAAATTTGCCTACTCACTCAATTTTCCGCCCTGATTCCATTTTCAGCATTATTTTTGTCATATTAAATCTCTAACTCCATTTTTCATGCCTCGGTTTACGTTTTTGGCAAATTACCATTTTGCCCTTTTTGCCCATTTTGGCCATCATTTTCGGATTTTCACTAATCCCTCAATTTTAACTCATACTTTATCAAATAAATTCACATTTAATTTTACGAGGTGTTATAAGAAGCAAATGACCAATGATGTCAACAAAAGCTCAATTTGGGATTTCAAAAATTGCCATAGTCAGCATTATAGAAATATAAGAGAATTCGTAAATTGATAAATACACTTGCAAATAATTAGCAAGCAAACAAAGCAATGCATACAGATACAATTCTGCAATGTCAAGATTCTTGAAACCTAGAAAATTGCGGTCTCAATTCTCAAATTTACTCTACGAAGATGAACTAGAACAAAATCCAAAATATCTGATGACTCAATTAGAGAATAAAATAGAAAGTACAAATGCATAAATTAAAAAAAAAAGATGATTTCTGTATAACCTTTTATAGGATAGAGCAGAGGAATTTTACAATTGCTATAACTAACTGGTTCATATACACTTGCATGCTAAGTAATTTTTAACACTGCAGTGCAAGAAACTCTTGATTTTTAGTGCCCTATCAAAGATTTAGCAAATTAATCCCCCTAAAGTTTAGAACAGAGGGTAAAACCTTCTTTTTAGCAAATCATGAAAAATAAAAAGTAATGAGAAAGATCAATAATATTTTTTTATCTTTCTCATTACATCTGCTGCAGCTTTTGTTATCTCTCCATGCTACCAACAGTTCAGGACTGGCATAGGCTTACTACTTTTTTATACTTACAAATAAGTAAATAAACTTGTGCCAGGCCTAGACTGTTAGGAGCTACAACAAAATTTGGACAGAATAAAAAGCTTAAAAATCATCACAACTTAAGACTGAAAAAGTTACAGAGAAAAAAATATGTGGCAATGCGATGGTGTGAACAATTCCATTCATGTGTTTGTGCAACTGTGTACTCTAATGGGCAAGAGAGAGACTTGTCACGGTTACACTAGTGTTCACAGTTCAGACCAAAAACCTCAGGTTTAAAGCATTAGAGAAGACATAAGACTGAATAATGGAGACCTACAAGACAACTATGTATATTTCTTTATTCAGCATTCACAAGCAATCATAAAATAATTCCTAACTCCAAGCAATGATTTCATTTCACCAAACACAATTTAACAATGGTCATGGCCTTCCGATAAAGCAAAATTACAATGCTCTAGATAATTGAATTTGACCAGTACTTAATATCTTCCCAAAGCATAAATAATGTCATTTTAGACATGTTAAGACAAAAATTCCTTGTTGGTCCAACTTGGACTTTTAGGCCAAGCAGTTCATAGACGTTTTGTCAAAATATCATTTGCCCAACCCAAACTTGAAATTAAATTTTATTACAAGAGCGTGTTGAGTCTTAGGCTCTTAGCTATAGCCTTCAAGTAACTTTAAGTTAAGCCTATAATTTATCAATGCTTCAAGCACAACTGACCTGTTTTGTGAGAGGGTGAATTACCAAATCTATTCTTGAGCCCACATAACAACTTAAAATTTCAGGTCAAGCAACTGTGTGAACAACTATTTCCACTCTTTGGCCTCTAAACATCAAATATTACCTACAATATTATTACCGAGTGAATATATTTGTAGATTTCAAAAAGTAATGCCCTTTTCCAAATCAACAGCCACAAATTATATTAAATAATAAATCTGTTCTTTTTCTTGAATAAATTATGATTCATTTTTATTTTCTTATAATGCTTTGTGGCACAAATATGTTATCTCCTCCTAACTTTTCCATTGTATACTCCATTATCGGATTAAAAAATGACTATTAAAACCAGAATACACAACATAATTCATACATGAAAACAAAAATAAGATATGCCATCAAAGAAGACCATAATCAACTGAGCAGTAATTAGTGAATACAATAACACCATCAAATTTCTCTTCTAAAACCTAGAAGTCATAAATTGAAGATAATCAGACTAGTTAGCAACAATGTAACAAGGTAAGCAACCAAAACAATCAAAAAGCAGGCATGAGAAAGCATATATGTACTCTGAAATGGCAATAAAGCTTTTGAAGTTAGCAGGGAGCTCAAACTTCAAAATAAATAAATAAAAAAACATAAATATCCGAGATAAAATAATCCCCAACCTGAACTTATCTATTGGAGCCAAACAGAACTTCGAACAGTCCACAGCAACTCCCCCAGGAGGACTTTTTCTCTATACTCGGAGCTGATGCTACTGGAGGCTGCATATCAATCAGAAAACAAAACCAGATTTTAAATAATTTTTAACAAAAAGTTCACAAACCAGAAGTGTCTCATGAATATATAACCTCTTTTTCAGAGCATTCTGGAGTGTCAAAACCATTAAAATGTTCAGCAACATTAGTAGAATCAGGGATATGACTATGGGACACAGATTCTGGTACTTTATTGTCAATTTCCTTCGGCTTATGTTCCTCCAAACCTGATGTTCTAACGTTCTCATCAGAGAAGGGATATACTTTATCTTCATATCAAGATCAGTTGCTCCTAATTGAGAGCCCATGATTTCTCTAGTAAATCATTTCCAGCAACAAAATTACCAGTCTCCTTAATTGGTGCATTTTCATTAGTCATTTTGTCAAGTGTAGACTCGATGGCTTTAATCCACACATCAAATGCAAATGGCTCTTTTACTGAGTAATTAGGCTCATCCTCTCAGTTATTCAGAATGACATCAAATGCCACTGTCTCTTTTACTGAATAACAAGGCTCATCCTTTGAGTTTTTCGCAGTGACGGTTCCAACATTTGAAGAACTGGGTCTCATAATCTAATTCCTCAGCAGTCTCAACGTGCACAACATTTGCATCTTTTCTCTCACAACTCTCCTCAGATTTTAAATCCACATCTATCACAACACGACCTTCCTTTCCCCTTCGGTTTCATCAATCTTAATATCACTAGGGATTTCTTCCAATGATTTGGCAACATTAGCAGATGATTGAGCAGAAAATTAGTATGTGCTTTCCATCTCTTCATTCCCTTCATTGAATGAATTATCGTGGTCACGATATGCCGGTGAACCACCCTCAACTCCATCATTTCCTTTCTCATCTTGGGACTTCAACTCATCATTTCCTAACATTTGTCACTAAATCAATCAATTTCAATACCATTATCAATCAACCAACCGAAATAACGTATCGGCCCCAACTACCCCAAAACCCAATCAATCATTAAAATTTTCAAAGTTACATAGTAAAATAAAATCTAATCTTTTTGAATAATAAAGCCATGCAAGAAGCATATTCCCAAAAAAAAAAGTCCCAACAAGATTAAATGCAAAACAAGAACAAAAGGATAACATCTACCCAAATGACCAAAGACACCAAAAAGTAACATATTCGAAAAGGATGACATTTGCATGCATAAAGTTCTGTATAATATCATGGGACATTACCTTGGGGGTTGTTGGTTAAAGGGTTGGCGTTGGTTTCTTGTTGTTCCTTCTTTTTCTTGGCAGTTTTCCTCTTCTTAGCACCTGATGGCGTGATTATGGGGTTAGCTAAGGACAAAATTAGAGGCCATAAATGGTGGGGGTGATACCCTTCAGTAACCCAAATGTCTCTCTCCCCGGTGGGCACAACTATAAACACAGTTGCTCAGAAGGAGAAGGATGAAGAAGAAGATAAGAAATAAAGGAAGAATCTTGGGTTTTGAAATTGTCTTTGATGTAGGGGGTGATGCTTCAGTGTTGTATATAAACAAAATGCAGTGTCTGAAACTGTGAAGAGAAAAATGTCATGTGAATTTTCACAATCAATTCTCCATTTGAATTTTGTATTTATTATGAGCTAATTATGTTCTATTAAATACAAAATGCAATCAGCTTCTATTAAATTCAAAAGGCAATCAGCTCCTATTAAATCCAAAACGCAATCAGCTCCATTTTGATAAGAGCTGATTGCATTTTGAATTTAATAGGAGCTGATTGCGTTTTGAATTCAATAGGAGCTGATTGCATTTTGTATTTAATAGGACGTAATTAGCTCCTATTAAATACAAAATTCAAATGAAAAACTGATTGTGAAAATTCACATGACATTTTTCTCTTCACAGTTTCAGACACTGCATTTTGTTTATATACAACACTGAAGCATCACCCCCTACATCAAAGACAATTTCAAAACCCAAGATTCTTCCTTTATTTCTTATCTTCTTCTTCATCCTTCTCCTTCTGAGCAACTGTGTTTATAGTTATGCCCACCGAGGAGAGAGACATTTGGGTTACTGAAGGGTATCACCCCCACCATTTGTGGCCTCTAATTTTGTCCTTAGCTAACCCCACAATCATGCCATCAGGTGCGAAGAAGAGGGAAACTGCCAAGAAAAAGAAGGAACAACAAGAAACCAACGCCAACCCTTTAACCAACAACCCCCAAGGTATGTCCCATGATATTATACAGAACTTTATGCATGCAAATGTTTATCCTTTTCGATATGATTACTTTTTGGTGTCTTTGGTAAATTTGGGTAGACGGGTATCTACTCATTGTTCTTGTTTTGCATTTAATCTTGTTGGGACTTTTTTTTTGGGAATATGCTTCTTGAATGGCTTTATCATTCAAAAAGATTAGATTTTATTTTACTATGTAACTTAGAAAATTTTAATGATTGATTGTGTTTGGGGTAGTTGGGGCCGATACATTAGTTCGGTTGGTTGATTGATAATGTTATTGAAATTGATTGATTCAATGACAAATGCAAGGAAATGATGAGTTGAAGTCCCAAGATGAGAAAGGAAATGATGGAGTTGAGGGTGGTTCACCGGCATATCGTGACCACGATCATTCATTCAATGAAGGGAATGAAGAGATGGAAAGCAAAGACCAATTTTCTGCTTAATCATCTGCTAATGTTGCCAAATCATTGGAAGAACTCCATAGTGATATTAAGATTCATGAAGCCGAAGGGGGAAAGGAAAGTGTTGCGAACTCGGCAAGTGTACCGATCGTTCCAAGTAATAAAGTGATAAGTAAAGTTTCGTTCTCCACGAGGATTGAGGCACCGAAGTAATTATAACTATTCCTCTCTTGTTGGATTAACAAAAATGTTTTGAAATAATTGTGATTTGGGAAATAAATGAAAACAATTTAAGAAAATGAAAATGATTAAAAAGTTCGTTTAGAAACTCAAGAATAAAGATTTAAGGTTAAAAAAAATAATTGAGAAAATATTGTGGTAAGAGAAACAAACACCTTTCTGATCCCCACCTTGTAATCTATGTCAACGTTTATATTAAATTTACCCATTGATCAAACAATTCATCATCTTTAAATTGACTGGTTAAGCCCTAATCCCTTAGTGACATAAATCTTATTAACCCATATTAGAACCCTAATCCCCTTAGTGATCCCCTTTTTAAGGGTTGTGACCCTCACCATAATAAAAAGAGATCTAGCCAACCATAGTCATGACTGATCTCGAAAAATAAAACATAAATTGAAAAGAAAAAGAAGAAAAACTAGAAGAACTTGAAGAACACGAAGAACTTCGAAGAACTTCGGATTCTCCACTGAAGAAATCTGAATGGAGTGGTATTCTGAATTGTGTGGAATAGAGTTTTCATGGAATGGTGGAGAGGACCCCTTTATATAGCCACATGGTGCCTCGAGTCTTCCGAAAATGCCCTCGTTCTGTTTTAATAGCCATAGAATAGAAACCGTAGAAACCTCCAGCCATAAAAACAAAACTGCTAAAAAACGGCTAAATCTTAATTTTACGTTTTTCATCATAATTGCAAAATTCAAGGACAGCATTTATGACGCCCACGCTATCAGCGCCAAATCCGCGATCTGGTCATAACTCCTGAATTTATTTTGATTAATTTTCCGTTTTCCACAATTCAAGGACAGCATTTATGACGCCCACACTATCAGCGCCAAATCCTTTCCTTGTTTTTTTCAAATTTCGAATTTCTTCACCTTTTAACCTATAAAAATATAAAATAATCAGTGAAAGTGTATCTGAACATGGATTATCAATAATTCATTAAAAATAATAATCTTTATTACTGAATTACTGTCAAACCCTTATTCTTTTTACTCTGAAATATCTATATGCGAAGGCAAATCAGAAGGTCGTGTTGTGATAGATGTGGATTTAAAATCTGAGGAGAGTTATGAGAGCAAAGATGCAAATGTTGTGCACGTTGAGTCTGCCGAGGAATTAGATTATGGGAATGTGATGCTCACCGGCAAGTATACCGATCGCACAAGTAATAAAGTGATAAATAAAGTTCGTCTCCACAGGGATTGTGATCAAATATCAATTAAACTTTCTCTTAAAGAATGGAAGTATTCAAATAGGGTTTGTGACCAATATTGTCAATTTGATGGAAATGAGAACTGAAAATAAAGACTTATTTTTGGGATTTTTATATGATCAAGAAAACAATAAAAATAAGAGATGCCATCAAAGAAGACCATAATCAACTGAGCAGTAATTAGTGAATACAATAACACCATCAAATTTCTCTTCTAAAACCTAGAAGTCATAAATTGAAGATAATCAGACTAGTTAGCAACAATGTAACAAGGTAAGCAACCAAAACAATCAAAAACAGGCATGAGAAAGCATATATCTACCGTGAAATGGCAATAAAGCTTTTGAAGTTAGCAAGGAGCTCAAACTTCAAAAATAAATAAATAAAAAAACATAAATATCCGAGATAAAATAATCCCCAACCTGGACTTATCTATTGGAGCCAAACAGAACTTCGAACAGTCCACAACAACTCCACCAGGAGGACTTTTGCTCTATACGCGGAGCTGATGCTACTGGAGGCTGCATATCAATCAGAAAACAAAACCAGATTTTAAATAATTTTTAACAAAAAGTTCACAAACCAGAAGTGTCTCATGAATATATAACCTCTTTTTCAGAGCATTCTGGAGTGTCAGAACCATTAACATGTTCAGCAACATTAGTAGATTTAGGGATATGACTATGGGACACTGATTCTGGTACTTTATTGTCAATTTCCTTCGGCTTATGTTCCTCCAAACCTTATGTTCTAACGTTCTCATCAGAGAAGGGATATACTTTATCTTCATATCAAGATCAGTTGCTCCCCTACTTGAGAGCCCAATGATTTCTCTAGTAAATCATTTCCAAAAACTAAATTACCAGTCTCCTTAATTGGTGCATTTTCATTAGTCATTTTGTCAAGTGTAGACTCGATGGCTTTAATCCACACATGAAATGCAAATGGCTCTTTTACTGAGTAATTAGGCTCATCCTCTCAGTTATTCAGAATGACATCAAATGCCACTGTCTCTTTTACTGAATAATAAGGCTCATCCTTTGAGTTCTTCGCAGTGACGGTTCCAGCATTTGAAGAACTGGATCTCATAATCTAATTCCTCAGCAGTCTCAACGTGCACAACATTTGCATCTTTTCTCTCACAACTCTCCTCAGATTTTAAATCCACATCTATCACAACACGGCCTTCCTTTCCCCCTTCGGTTTCATCAATCTTAATATCACTAGGGATTTCTTCCAATGATTTGGCAACATTAGCAGATGATTGAGCAGAAAATTAGTATGTGCTTTCCATCTCTTCATTCCCTTCATTGAATGAATTATCGTGGTCACGATATGCCGGTGAACCACCCTCAACTCCATCATTTCCTTTCTCATCTTGGGACTTCAACTCATCATTTCCTAACATTTGTCACTGAATCAATCAATTTCAATACCATTATCAATCAACCAACCGAAATAACGTATCGGCCCCAACTACCCCAAACACAATCAATCATTAAAATTTTCAAAGTTACATAGTAAAATAAAATCTAATCTTTTTGAATGATAAAGCCATGCAAGAAGCATATTCCCAAAAAAAAAAAGTCCCAACAAGATTAAATGCAAAACAAGAACAATGAGCAGATAACATCTACCCAAATTGACCAAAGACACCAAAAAGTAATCATATTCGAAAAGGATAGACATTTGCATGCATAAAGTTCTGTATAATATCATGGGACATTACCTTGGGGGTTGTTGGTTAAAGGGTTGGCGTTGGTTTCTTGTTGTTCCTTCTTTTTCTTGGCAGTTTTTCTCTTCTTAGCACCCGATGGCGTGATTATGGGGTTAGCTAAGGACAAAATTAGAGGCCATAAATGGTGGGGGTGATACCCTTCAGTAACCCAAATGTCTCTCTCCCCGGTGGGCACAACTATAAACACAGTTGCTCAGAAGGAGAAGGATGAAGAAGAAGATAAGAAATAAAGGAAGAATCTTGGGTTTTGAAATTGTCTTTGATGTAGGGGGTGATGCTTCAGTGTTGTATATAAACAAAATGCAGTGTCTGAAACTGTGAAGAGAAAAATGTCATGTGAATTTTCACAATCAATTCTCCATTTGAATTTTGTATTTATTATGAGCTAATTATGTCCTATTAAATACAAAATGCAATCAGCTTCTATTAAATTCAAAAGGCAATCAGCTCCTATTAAATCCAAAACGCAATCAGCTCCATTTTGATAAGAGCTGATTGCATTTTGAATTTAATAGGAGCTGATTGCGTTTTGAATTCAATAGGAGCTGATTGCATTTTGTATTTAATAGGACGTAATTAGCTCCTATTAAATACAAAATTCAAATGAAAAACTGATTGTGAAAATTCACATGACATTTTTCTCTTCACAGTTTCAGACACTGCATTTTGTTTATATACAACACTGAAGCATCACCCCCTACATCAAAGACAATTTCAAAACCCAAGATTCTTCCTTTATTTCTTATCTTCTTCTTCATCCTTCTCCTTCTGAGCAACTGTGTTTATAGTTATGCCCACCGAGGAGAGAGACATTTGGGTTACTGAAGGGTATCACCCCCACCATTTGTGGCCTCTAATTTTGTCCTTAGCTAACCCCACAATCATGCCATCGGGTGCGAAGAAGAGGGAAACTGCCAAGAAAAAGAAGGAACAACAAGAAACCAACGCCAACCCTTTAACCAACAACCCCCAAGGTACTGTCCCATGATATTATACAGAACTTTATGCATGCAAATGTTTATCCTTTTCGAATATGATTACTTTTTGGTGTCTTTGGTAAATTTGGGTAGACGGGTATCTACTCATTGTTCTTGTTTTGCATTTAATCTTGTTGGGACTTTTTTTTGGGAATATGCTTCTTGAATGGCTTTATCATTCAAAAAGATTAGATTTTATTTTACTATGTAACTTAGAAAATTTTAATGATTGATTGTGTTTGGGGTAGTTGGGGCCGATACATTAGTTCGGTTGGTTGATTGATAATGTTATTGAAATTGATTGATTCAATGACAAATGCAAGGAAATGATGAGTTGAAGTCCCAAGATGAGAAAGGAAATGATGGAGTTGAGGGTGGTTCACCGGCATATCGTGACCACGATCATTCATTCAATGAAGGGAATGAATAGATGGAAAGCAAAGACCAATTTTCTGCTTAATCATCTGCTAATGTTGCCAAATCATTGGAAGAACTCCATAGTGATATTAAGATTCATGAAGCCGAAGGGGGAAAGGAAAGTGTTGCGAACTCGGCAAGTGTACCGATCGTTCCAAGTAATAAAGTGATAAGTAAAGTTTCGTTCTCCACGAGGATTGAGGCACCGAAGTAATTATAACTATTCCTCTCTTGTTGGATTAACAAAAATGTTTTGAAATAATTGTGATTTGGGAAATAAATGAAAACAATTTAAGAAAATGAAAATGATTAAAAAGTTCGTTTAGAAACTCAAGAATAAAGATTTAAGGTTAAAAAAAATAATTGAGAAAATATTGTGGTAAGAGAAACAAACACCTTTCTGATCCCCACCTTGTAATCTATGTCAACGTTTATATTAAATTTACCCATTGATCAAACAATTCATCATCTTTAAATTGACTGGTTAAGCCCTAATCCCTTAGTGACATAAATCTTATTAACCCATATTAGAACCCTAATCCCCTAGTGATCCCCTTTTTAAGGGTTGTGACCCTCACCATAATAAAAAGAGATCTAGCCAACCATAGTCATGACTGATCTCGAAAAATAAAACATAAATTGAAAAGAAAAAGAAGAAAAACTAGAAGAACTTGAAGAACACGAAGAACTTCGAAGAACTCGAAGAACTTCGGATTCTCCACTGAAGAAATCTGAATGGAGTGGTATTCTGAATTGTGTGGAATAGAATTTTCATGGAATGGTGGAGAGGACCCCTTTATATAGCCACATGGTGCCTCGAGTCTTCCGAAAATGCCCTCGTTCTGTTTTAATAGCCATAGAATAGAAACCGTAGAAACCTCCAGCCATAAAAACAAAACTGCTAAAAAACGGCTAAATCTTAATTTTACGTTTTTCATCATAATTGCAAAATTCAAGGACAGCATTTATGACGCCCACGCTATCAGCGCCAAATCCGCGATCTGGTCATAACTCCTGAATTTATTTTGATTAATTTTCCGTTTTCCACAATTCAAGGACAGCATTTATGACGCCCACACTATCAGCGCCAAATCCTTTCCTTGTTTTTTTCAAATTTCGAATTTCTTCACCTTTTAACCTATAAAAATATAAAATAATCAGTGAAAGTGTATCTGAACATGGATTATCAATAATTCATTAAAAATAATAATCTTTATTACTGAATTACTGTCAAACCCTTATTCTTTTTACTCTGAAATATCTATATGCGAAGGCAAATCAGAAGGTCGTGTTGTGATAGATGTGGATTTAAAATCTGAGGAGAGTTATGAGAGCAAAGATGCAAATGTTGTGCACGTTGAGTCTGCCGAGGAATTAGATTATGGGAATGTGATGCTCACCGGCAAGTATACCGATCGCACAAGTAATAAAGTGATAAATAAAGTTCGTCTCCACAGGGATTGTGATCAAATATCAATTAAACTTTCTCTTAAAGAATGGAAGTATTCAAATAGGGTTTGTGACCAATATTGTCAATTTGATGGAAATGAGAACTGAAAATAAAGACTTATTTTTGGGATTTTTATATGATCAAGAAAACAATAAAAATAAGAGATGCCATCAAAGAAGACCATAATCAACTGAGCAGTAATTAGTGAATACAATAACACCATCAAATTTCTCTTCTAAAACCTAGAAGTCATAAATTGAAGATAATCAGACTAGTTAGCAACAATGTAACAAGGTAAGCAACCAAAACAATCAAAAACAGGCATGAGAAAGCATATATCTACCGTGAAATGGCAATAAAGCTTTTGAAGTTAGCAAGGAGCTCAAACTTCAAAAATAAATAAATAAAAAAACATAAATATCCGAGATAAAATAATCCCCAACCTGGACTTATCTATTGGAGCCAAACAGAACTTCGAACAGTCCACAACAACTCCACCAGGAGGACTTTTGCTCTATACGCGGAGCTGATGCTACTGGAGGCTGCATATCAATCAGAAAACAAAACCAGATTTTAAATAATTTTTAACAAAAAGTTCACAAACCAGAAGTGTCTCATGAATATATAACCTCTTTTTCAGAGCATTCTGGAGTGTCAGAACCATTAACATGTTCAGCAACATTAGTAGATTTAGGGATATGACTATGGGACACTGATTCTGGTACTTTATTGTCAATTTCCTTCGGCTTATGTTCCTCCAAACCTTATGTTCTAACGTTCTCATCAGAGAAGGGATATACTTTATCTTCATATCAAGATCAGTTGCTCCCCTACTTGAGAGCCCAATGATTTCTCTAGTAAATCATTTCCAAAAACTAAATTACCAGTCTCCTTAATTGGTGCATTTTCATTAGTCATTTTGTCAAGTGTAGACTCGATGGCTTTAATCCACACATCAAATGCAAATGGCTCTTTTACTGAGTAATTAGGCTCATCCTCTCAGTTATTCAGAATGACATCAAATGCCACTGTCTCTTTTACTGAATAATAAGGCTCATCCTTTGAGTTCTTCGCAGTGACGGTTCCAGCATTTGAAGAACTGGATCTCATAATCTAATTCCTCAGCAGTCTCAACGTGCACAACATTTGCATCTTTTCTCTCACAACTCTCCTCAGATTTTAAATCCACATCTATCACAACACGGCCTTCCTTTCCCCCTTCGGTTTCATCAATCTTAATATCACTAGGGATTTCTTCCAATGATTTGGCAACATTAGCATATGATTAAGCAGAAAATTAGTATGTGCTTTCCATCTCTTCATTCCCTTCATTGAATGAATTATCGTGGTCACGATATGCCGGTGAACCACCCTCAACTCCATCATTTCCTTTCTCATCTTGGGACTTCAACTCATCATTTCCTAACATTTGTCACTGAATCAATCAATTTCAATACCATTATCAATCAACCAACCGAAATAACGTATCGGCCCCAACTACCCAAAACACAATCAATCATTAAAATTTTCAAAGTTACATAGTAAAATAAAATCTAATCTTTTTGAATGATAAAGCCATGCAAGAAGCATATTCCCAAAAAAAAAAGTCCCAACAAGATTAAATGCAAAACAAGAACAATGAGCAGATAACATCTACCCAAATTGACCAAAGACACCAAAAAGTAATCATATTCGAAAAGGATAGACATTTGCATGCATAAAGTTCTATATAATATCATGGGACATTACCTTGGGGGTTGTTGGTTAAAGGGTTGGCGTTGGTTTCTTGTTGTTCCTTCTTTTTCTTGGCAGTTTTCCTCTTCTTAGCACCTGATGGCGTAATTATGGGGTTAGCTAAGGACAAAATTAGAGGCCATAAATGGGGGGGTGATACCCTTCAGTAACCCAAATGTCTCTCTCCCCGGTGGGCACAACTATAAACACAGTTGCTCAGAAGGAGAAGGATGAAGAAGAAGATAAGAAATAAAGGAAGAATCTTGGGTTTTGAAATTGTCTTTGATGTTGGGGGTGATGCTTCAGTGTTGTATATAAACAAAATGCAGTGTCTGAAACTGTGAAGAGAAAAATGTCATGTGAATTTTCACAATCAATTCTCCATTTGAATTTTGTATTTATTATGAGCTAATTATGTCCTATTAAATACAAAATGCAATCAGCTTCTATTAAATTCAAAAGGCAATCAGCTCCTATTAAATCCAAAACGCAATCAGCTCCATTTTGATAAGAGCTGATTGCATTTTGAATTTAATAGGAGCTGATTGCGTTTTGAATTCAATAAGAGCTGATTGCATTTTGTATTTAATAGGACGTAATTAGCTCCTATTAAATACAAAATTCAAATGAAAAACTGATTGTGAAAATTCACATGACATTTTTCTCTTCACAGTTTCAGACACTGCATTTTGTTTATATACAACACTGAAGCATCACCCCCTACATCAAAGACAATTTCAAAACCCAAGATTCTTCCTTTATTTCTTATCTTCTTCTTCATCCTTCTCCTTCTGAGCAACTGTGTTTATAATTAAGCCCACCGAGGAGAGACACCTTTGGGTTACTGAAGGGTATCACCCCCACCATTTGTGGCCTCTAATTTTGTCCTTAGCTAACCCCACAATCATGCCATCAGGTGCGAAGAAGAGGGAAACTGCCAAGAAAAAGAAGGAACAACAAGAAACCAACGCCAACCCTTTAACCAACAACCCCCAAGGTACTGTCCCATGATATTATACAGAACTTTATGCATGCAAATGTTTATCCTTTTCGAATATGATTACTTTTTGGTGTCTTTGGTAAATTTGGGTAGACGGGTATCTACTCATTGTTCTTGTTTTGCATTTAATCTTGTTGGGACTTTTTTTTGGGAATATGCTTCTTGAATGGCTTTATCATTCAAAAAGATTAGATTTTATTTTACTATGTAACTTAGAAAATTTTAATGATTGATTGTGTTTGGGGTAGTTGGGGCCGATACATTAGTTCGGTTGGTTGATTGATAATGTTATTGAAATTGATTGATTCAATGACAAATGCAAGGAAATGATGAGTTGAAGTCCATATATGTACTGAGCAGTAATTAGTGAAGAGATGCCATCAAAGAAGACCATAATCAACTGAGCAGTAATTAGTGAATACAATAATACCATCAAATTTCTCTTATAAAACCTAGAAGTCATAAATTGAAGATAATCAGACTAGTTAGCAAAAATGTAACAAGGTAAGCAACCAAAACAATCAAAAACAGGCATGAGATAGCATATATGTACAGTGAAATGGCAATAAAGCTTTTGAAGTTAGCATGGAGCTCAAACTTCAAAAATAAATAAATAAATAAAACATAAATATTCGAGATAAAATAATCCTCAACCTGAACTTATCTATTGGAGCCAAACAGAACTTCGAACAGTCCACATCAACTCCACCAGGAGGACTTTTGCTCTCTATGCGGAGCTGATGCTACTGGAGGCTGCATATCAATCAGAAAACAAAACGAGATTTTAAATAATTGTTAACAAAAAGTTCACAAACCAGAAGTGTCTCATGAATATATATAACCTGATTTTCAGAGCATTCTGGAGTGTCATAACCATTAACATGTTCAGCACCATTAGTAGATTCAGGGATATGACTATGGGACAGTGATTCTGGTACTTTATTGTCAATTTCCTTTTGCTTATGTTCCTCCAAGCCTGATGTTCAACGTTCTCATCAAAGAAGGGATATACTTTATCTTCATTTTTCTTCATAGCAAGATCAGTTGCTCCTAATTGAGATCCCATTGATTTCTCTACTAAATCATTTCCAACAACTGAATTTCCAGTCTCCTTAACTGGTGCATTTTCATTAGTCATTTCGTCAAGTGTAGACTCGATGGCTTTAATCAACACATCAAATGCAAATGGTTCTTTTACTGAATAATTGGGCTCCTCCTTTTAGTTATTCAGAGTGACATCAAATGCCACTATCTCTTTTACTGAATAATAGGGCTCATCCTTTGAGTTCTTCACAGTGACGATTCCAGAATTTGAAGAACCGGAGTTCGCATTCCCATAATCTAATTCCTCAGCAGGCTCAACATGCACAACATTTGCATCTTTGCTCTCATTACTCTCCTCAGATTTTAAATCCACATCTATCACAACACGACCTTCCTTTCCCCCTTCGGCTTCATCAATCTTAATATCACTAGGGATTTCTTCCAATGATTTAGCAACATTAGCAGATGATTGAGCAGAAAATTGGATTGGGCTTTCCATATCTTTATTCCCTTCATTGAATGAATTATCGTGTTCACGATATGCCGGTGAACCACCCTCAACTCCATCATTTCCTTTCTCATCTTGGGACTTTAACTCATCATTTCCTAAAATTTGCCATTGAATCAATCAATTTCAATACCATTATCAATCAACCAACCGAACTAACGTACCGGCCCCAACTACCCCAAACACAATCAATCATTAAAATTTTCAAAGTTACATAGTAAAATAAAATCTAATCTTTTTGAATGATAAAGCCATGCAAGAAGCATATTCCCAAAAAAGAAGTCCCAACAAGATTAAATACAAAACAAGAACAATGAGCAGATACCATCTACCCAAATTGACCAAAGACACCAAGAAGTAATCATATTCGAAAAGGATAAACCTTTGCATGCATAAAGTTCTTTATAATATCAGGGGACAGTACCTTGGGGGTTGTTGGTTAAAGGGTTGGCGTTGGTTTCTTGTTGTTCCTTCTTTTTCTTGGCAGCTTTCCTCTTCTTAGCACCTGATGGCATGATTGTGGGGTTAGCAAAGGACAAAATTAGAGGCCACAAATGGTGGGAGTGATACCCTTCAGTAACCCAAATGTCTCTCTCCCCGATGGGCACAACTATAAACACAGTTGCTCAAAAGGAGAAAGATGAAGAAGAAGATAAGAAATAAAGGAAGAATCTTGGGTTTTGAGATTGTCTTTGATGTAGGGGGTGATGCTTCAGTGTTGTATATAAACAAAATGCAGTGTCTGAAACTGTGAAGAGAAAAATGTCATGTGAATTTTCACAATCATTTTTCCATTTGAATTTTGTATTTAATAGGAGCTGATTACGTCCTATTAAATACAAAATGCAATCAGCTCCTATTAAATTCAAAACGCAATCAGCTCCTATTAAATTCAAAGCGCAATCAGCTCCATTTTGATAAAAAAAATTATAAAAAATTGATGTCGAACCCAACGAGGTTAGTCAAGATATTAAGAAAATATAATCTCAATCTCTATTTCATATAAAAAAAATATTTTATGCGTACTATCAATAGCCAGCAAAAGACAAGGTTTGTAACTAGTTGAAGTTAGTGCATCAATTGAAAATCTTGAGAATCTCTCTTGTACGTTATGTGATTTTCTTTTGGTATATGTGTAGCAGAAAAAGGAAAGTAATGGACACAGTCAAGAGATTGCGTTTTGTATTTAATATTCATAGTCAGTTTTCCATTTGAATTTTGTATTTAATGGGAGTTGATTGCGTCCTATTAAATACAAAATATAATCAGCTCCTATTAAATTCAAAACGCAATCAGTTCCTATTATTTTATATTCAAAATTCAAATTCAAAAACTCAATCAGTTTTCTATTTGTGTTTTGAATTTAATAGAAGCTGATTGTATTTTGTATTTAATAGGACGCAATCAGCTCCCATTAAATACAAAATTCAAATGGAAAACTGACTGTGAATATTAAATAAAAACTCAATCTCTTGACTGTGTCCATTACTTTCCTTTTTCTGCTACACATGTACCAAAAGAAAATCACATAACGTACAACAGAGATTCTCAAGGTTTTCAATTGATGCACTAACTTCAACTAGTTACAAACCTTGTCTTTTGCTGGCTATTGATAGTACACATAAAATATTTTTTTTATATGAAATAGAGATTGAGATTATATTTTCTTAATCACTTGACTAACCTCGTTGGGTTCGACATCAATTTTTTATAATTTTTTTTTATCAAAATGAAGCTGATTGCATTTTGAATTTAATAGGAGCTGATTGCGTTTTGAATTTAATAGGAGCTAATTGCATTTTGTATTTAATAGGACGTAATTAGCTCCTATTAAATACAAAATTCAAATGGAAAACTGATTTTGAAAATTCACATGACATTTTTCTCTTCACAGTTTCAGACACTGCATTTTGTTTATATACAACACTGAAGCATCACCCCCTACATCAAAGACAATTTCAAAACCCAAGAGTCTTCCTTTATTTCTTATCTTCTTCTTCATCCTTCTCCTTTTGAGCAACTGTGTTTGTAGTTGTGCCCACCGGGGAGAGAGACATTTGGGTTACTGAAGGGTATCACCCCCACCATTTGTGGCCTCTAATTTTGTCCTTAGCTAACCCCACAATCATGCCATCAGGTGCTAAGAAGAGGAAAGCTGCCAAGAAAAGAAGGAACAACAAGAAACCAACGCCAACCCTTTAACCAACAATCCCCAAGGTACTGTACCCTGATATTATACAGAACTTTATGCATGCAAAGGTTTATCCTTTTCGAATATGATTACTTTTTGGTGTCTTTGGACAATTTGGGTAGATGGGTATCTGCTCATTGTTCTTGTTTTGAATTTAATCTTGTTGGGACTTTTTTTTGGGAATATGCTTCTTGCATGGCTTTATCATTCAAAAAGATTAGATTTTATTTTACTATGTAACTTAGAAAATTCTAATGATTGATTGTGTTTTGGGGTAGTTGGGGCTGGTACATTAGTTCGGTTGGTTGATTGATAATGGTATTGAAATTGATTGATTCAATGACAAATGTTAGGAAATGATGAGTTGAAGTCCCAAGATGAGAAAGGAAATGATGGAGTCGAGGGTGGTTCACCGGCATATCGTGACCACGATCATTCATTCAATGAAGGGAATGAAGAGATGGAAAGCAAAGACCAATTCTCTGCTCAATCATCTGCTAATGTTGTCAAATCATTGGAAGAACTCCATAGTGATATTAAGATTGATGAAGCCGAAGGGGGAAAGGAAGGTGTTGCGAACTCGGAAAGTGTACCGATCCTTCCAAGTAATAAAGTGATAAGTAGAGTATCGTTCTCCACGAGGATTGAGGCACCGAAGTAATTATAACGATTCCTCTCTTGTTGGATTAACAAAAATGGTTTGAGAATAATTGTGATTTGTGAAATAAATGAAAACAATTTAAGAAAATGAAAATGATTAAAAAGTTCGTTTAGAAACTCAAGAATAAAGATTTAAGGTTAAAAAAAATAATTGAGAAAATATTGCGATAAGAGAAACAAACACATTTCCGATCCCCACCTTGTAATCTGAGTCAACGTTTACATTAAATTTACCATTGATCAAACAATTCATCATCTTTAAATTGATTGGTTAAGCCCTACCCCTTAATGACATTAATCTTATTAACCCTTATTAGAACCCTAATCCCTTAGCGATCCCTTTTTAGGTTAAACGTTAAAATTGATGAATCTTTCACGTTTGCGGTTCATGTAGCCTATCCCTAGTGCATACATGAACAGTTACCTTCCTTTCTGTCAGGAATTAGAATCCCAATATCCCTATTGCGAACTCTAACCCTCGCAATCTCATTAAAGTGATCAGAGCTAAAAGAATTTAAGAGATGAAAAGCAAAGGAAAATAAACTCAATTGGATAAACGAATGTAAAGCTAAAACAAATTACAAGGGGTTCACATCAAGGGTTGTGACCCTCACCATAATAAAGAGAGATCTAGCCAACCATAGTCATGACTGATCTCAAAAAATAAAACATAAATTGAAAAGAAAAAGAAGAAAAACTAGAAGAACACGAAGAACTTCGAAGAACTCGAAGAACTCCGGATTCTCCCCTGAAGAAATCTGAATGGAGTGGTATTCTGAATTGTGTGGAATAGAATTTTCATGGAATGGTGGCGAGGACCCCTTTATATAGCCACATGGTGCCTCGAGTCTTCCGAAAATGCCCTCTTTCTATTTTAATAGCCATAGAATAGAAACCGTAGAAACCTCCAGCCATAAAAACAAAACTGCTAAAAAACGGCTAACTCTTAATTTTTCGTTTTTCATCATAATTGCAAAATTCAAGAAAAGCATTTATGACACCCACGCTATCAACGCCAAATCCGCGATCTGGTCATAACTCCTGAATTTATCTTAATTAATTTTCTGTTTTCCACAATTCAAGGACAACATTTATGACGCCCACACGATCAGCGCCAAATCCTTTCTTTGTTTTTTTCAAATTTCAAATTTCTTCACCTTTTAACCTATAAACATATAAAGTAATCAGTGAAAGTGTATCTGAATATGGATTATCGATAATTCATTAAAAATAATAATCTTTATTACTGAATTACTGTCAAACCCTTATTATTTTTACTCTGAAATATCTATATGCCGAAGGCATATCAGAAGGTCATGATGTGATAGATGTGGATTTGAAATCTGAGGAGAGTTGTGAGAGCAAAGATGCAAATGTTGTGCACGTTGAGTCTGCCGAGGAATTAGATTATAGGAATGTGATGCTCACCGGCAAGTATACTGATCGCACAAGTAATAAAGTGATAAATAAAGTTCGTCTCCACAGGGATCAAATATCAATTAAACTTTCTCTTAAAGAGTGGAAGAATTCAAATAAGGTTTGTGACCAATATTGTCAATTTGATGGAAATGAGAACTGAAAATAAAAACTTATTTTTGGGATTTTTATATAATCAAGAAAATAATAAAACTGAGATGTGATCTGAAATATATGAGAGAAAGAAAACATTGCAGCCAGGGTTCATTCACCAAATGATCCCCGCTTTTTTACTCCGGATTGATTTATAATAATCATTTATATAATTTCTCAGATAAATTATAATCTAAAAATATTTAATAGTTAACCCTCAATTCCTTACAGGGTTAACCCTTTAGCCCCAATTGGAACCTCAATTCCTTGCAATGTTCCGCATGGATTTAAGCATTAAACACGATAAATTAATATTCACAGTCAGTTTTCCATTTGAATTTTGTATTTAATGGGAGCTGATTGCGTCCTATTGAATACAAAATGCAATCAGCTCCTATTAAATTCAAAACACAAATAGAAAACTGATTGAATTTTGAATTTTAATTTTGAATGTAATATAATAGGAACTGATTGCGTTTTAAATTTAATAGGTGCTGATTGCGTTTTAAATTTAATAGGTGCTGATTGCATTTTGTATTTAATAGGACGCAATCAACTCCTATTAAATACAAAATTCAAATGAAAAACTGATTGTGAATATAATATGACGCAATCCGCTCGTATTAAATACAAATCGCAATTAACTCCTATTACATTAAATTCAAATAACCTCCAATACCGTGTTTGTCTCATTCAATCAATGATTCCACGCTTATTTGGGATATTTAATCGATTAAATATAAATTTTAATCGATTAAATCAATTAAGAGGGAGATTTAATCGATTAAGTTGAAGATTTAATCGATTAAATTTTCAAGTCAACAATTATTTCCAGTTTTGACCATTTAATCGATTAAATCTTCAAGTTAATCAATTAAATAGGGGCAGATTGGTAGATAGTTTTGGATAAAGGGCAAAATGATTATTAATTAATTAATTAATGGCAAAAGGGTCAAGAACCCCTAGTTTTTATCTCCACATAGATGGATTGACACGATTCACTTTTTTTCCAAATTGTAAAGGACATATATGTAGACGCAAAACAAATTAATGCTTTTTAGAAGAATGAAATAAATTTAGGAATTTTAGGTTTAAAATTAATAGAAATAAAATTAATCTAGATTTTATATATTTTAAGTTGATTTAGAAATAAATTTTTCATATTTAAAATTCATTAAGGAAATATGAATTAAACGGGAATACAAATAATTTAAAAATAAGTGATTTATTAAATTTTAATAATTTACTTAATGACTCTTATTTAAATAAGTAAATTGACTAAAATTAGTAAGGATAAAGTCTCAATTCAGATAATGAAAACTAAAATTAAATTAAAATGATTTTTGACTAAATTTGAGTTGATTTCATGTACTAAAATTTGAATGAATTTTAATACATATATATATATATGGGTTTATCATCTATCATTTAACATGACCACAAAATTTTTCCTACACACACAAAATTTTGTAGGGCCCACAATAAAAAAAAAACAACTCCGGCACGCAAAATGAATCTCTATAACATAACACAATCATTTTTCCTATAACATAACTCTTATAAAGGAGAAAAATTTTCTCCTACTAAAGACTCATAGTATAAGTGGGGCCTACAAAATAGTGGAGAGAAAAAAATTCAAGGAAGGACCCACTTATGCTATGAGTCGCTAGTAGGAGAAAGTTTTCTCCTTTAAAAGGAGAAAATGTTTTCATATATATATATATATATATATATATATATATATATATATATATATATATATATATATATATATAGACACACACAGAAAACTAGAATTAAAATAATTTCCAAACTATATTGTAAAACCAATGCGCTTAAAATGAAGAGTTCATTCATGCAAGAGTTTTGATGATAACAAACGAGCATAGAAGCAATGTTAGAGATAACACAACTCGCAACAATCAAAAGTCAAAGGAAGCTATTCAAACAAGTCAACAAGAGCGAATCATTCAACACACAAGATCATTATCGAAACATGCTCCTGAAAACTTAGAATCCAAATGTAAAGGTAAATTGATTAATGATGCATAAATGAGCTTAAAGGATATTTAAATCCATGCATGCATTATCCATGTCATCAATCACTTGAAAGCCTTGATTATTATGAAAAAGATCCTTGACATATTTAATAAACCCAAAACATTTTATACAAGTCAAGGAAATACATTAAAAGTGATTAGAGACTAAAAGGAATGCTTTACAACTCATAAAACTGCACAATCAAAGAAAGTAATCGAATACTACATTGTCTGTATTCGAATACTTATGCTCAGAACAAAGTATTCGAATACTTTCTAAAAGTATTCGAATACCAGTTGAAGTATTCGAATACCTTACGAAAAGTATTCGAATACTTAGTGGACAGAAAGCAGTCCAATGGCTATAAACGGCTAGTTTTGCGAAAATGAGTGTTCAAAGGGTCATGGGGTGCCTCTATAAATAGTGATCACTATTCATATTGATGGGACACATTTCCTAATCATTATCCTTGCTTTATTTCATATCATTTGCTTAATTTTCATCATCTTGATCATAAATCACCTTTGAGCTTCAATCTTGTGTCATTGATCAATACCTATAACCTTCAACTTGTATAATATGTACTTCAATAGTACAAATCCTTTTCTAAACACTCTCAATCTATTCTTTTGTGTAAAGGGTAGTGAGACCCTAGTGAAAGAGGTTGCTCATAACCTAAGTAAGTGAGTGGAAGTGTGAAGGTTCCAAGAATTAATATTCTTGAAGGTTGTAGTGGTTTTCAAGCACCCTTGAAGCTTGATAATTAGTGGAAAGTTGAACGGGCTGGACGTAGGTCACGGTGGTGGTGACCGAACCAGGATATACAGTGTTTGCATTCTCTCTAACTCTCTATCTCTTTATATTAGCATTATTCTGACTACTTGAGCTTATCTTTTTCTCCTCTTTATATACCATTTGTTTGTGTGAATCTCTATTTTCTAAGCTTTGCTTTTATCAAACTACTTTATCTTAAGAAAATTGATTTCCACAAAGGAAGTGAGGCATTTTATTAGAAATATTTTTAAAACTCAATTCACCCCCCCCCCCTCATTCACTCAAGAACTAAACATAATTGATATTCGTCATCACTTTATAAGAGATCATGTACAAAATGGTGACTGTGTTTTAGAACATGTTGAATCCTCCAAGCAATTGGAAGACATTTTTACAAAACCTCTTTCAAAGGATGTTTTCACCAACTTAAGATGAGAAATCGGGTTAATTGATCCATCTTGCTTGTAAATGTGCATGTTTCACATCTCATTATCTCAATCACTAATTTGAGCGTCGGAGTTTTCCCCAAAGCTTAATTGCAGGTACTTTGCGTACTTGATATCTTAGGGAAACTATTGAAGTAAATAACTTGTGAAAAGATAAGGCTTCAACGATTGAAGTTCCAATCACACTCTTGGAGGTAAGCATATTAAGGTAACTTATCATTAGATATTGACTTAATAATGATATGTATTAATCATCACTCATTTGCACATTCATACCATGAAAAATTTGCGAAAATCAGTTCTAATCCTGTCCATTTTGCTGCATTCTGAACTGCAGTATCCGAATACTTTATCAAAAGTATTCAAATACTTTCCTTCTTTAGAAAGTATTCGAATACCATTCGAAAAGTATTCGAATACTCCTGCACTTAATGCTCTGATTTGAGCTTTTATTCGACTACACCGTCATTTTCTCCTACCAAACCCTAAGCCCTATTTTTGTTCCTCCAAACCCTAAGCCCCATTTTTGCTCTTCCTCCAAGCAAAACAGGCAGCTAAGTATCTCGCTCCCGCCTTTCCCTTTGATTTCATCTCCCCTGAATCATCACAGGTATGCTTCCATGAACCCTAATTTTTTTTTTTGTCTCCATGTGTATGCCAGATCCGTCTCTTGAACCTTGTATGCATATGTTGTTGATTCTGTGTTCCCTAGGCGTTCTTTTACTTGCGTTAATATGCTATCTAGGCTTAGCAATCATCATGTTGCATTATTTGTTGAATTTCTGGACATTGGTGCACTGATTCTGGGTTGCTGATGAACAAGTATTCGAATACTGATGAATAAGTATTCGAATACTTCTCCTTCGAGCAAAGTATTCGAATACTGCTCGAAAAGTATTCGAATACCTCTTCTTCAGAGAAATATTCGAATACCAGACATGCAGTAATCAAATACCACAGCCCAAGTATCCGAATACTGGTAAAAGTTTTCGAATACTTGACTCTGCTATATGATTTTCTGCCATTTCTCTAATACTGCAGCTGTGTATTTTTGATCTGCTACTGCCTATTAACTATTATCTACCAAATACCACCCATTTGGATCGAATCTTTACATCTTTTTATTGTTTTTCTGACTCACAATGCTTACTGATTATCCATTTTTTTCTTTCTTAGGTCTCCTCATGGATGGCACTCGCTCAAAATCTATTCCAGATCTTCCAACTGCTGAAGCTGTTAATTTTACTCGCTATTTTCCAAATGATCCTCTTCAGCAGAAGAAATTTGCCACCCACTATCTCCACCGACCCATCGTTGAGCCGAAATACCTCGACTCAGATTTCTTTGTGGCAGAAGGATTTGACATCACTAATATCCTAAAGAGAGTCCATCTGCAAGAATTTGTTCAGCTCCGTCGCCCGTTTGTAGCACCCATGGTTCAAGCATTCTATCAAAACCTTACCTACAATGAACGTATGCTGCAATCCAAAGTAAAAAATGTTCACATCAAGATCTATCCACAGGATTGGACCGCCCTTATTGGTTATATTCGCACTGGCGATCTCGAATTTGATGGCTCTGATTATCGCAGCTATGAAGAATATGACAGAGAAGCATTCATTCAATCTGTTGTCAGGGAAGGAACATATAAACTTGGCATGACCAAATTCTCTCTCATATGTCTGCAGGTGCCTCACCGGATCCTCCACTATCTGAGCACTCATGTCATCTCACCTAGGGGAGGCAATCATGCTGTAGTGCTCAACACTGACTTATTTTTCATATGGGTCATCCTTAACAAGACTGCAATTTATTGGCCAGACACCATATGCCGCATCATGCTGGATACTCATCATCATAAGAACTCTCCTCTTCCCTTCCCTATGCTGACTCAGGCCATCATGGAGCCCAGTCAGGTTCCCATGATTGGAGAGGCAAAGACCCCACTGAAAAATAATCATAAAATTGCTGGCACACAGCTAAAAAAGTGTGGCCTTCGCAAGATAGCAGGCGAGTGGGTCTATTCCTCTGGTGCTCCTTCTGCTGCTCCCATGGATGAGGATGATCCCATTCATGATGATTCCATTCCTGCAGATGCTCCTGCTGATATTCCTGCCACTGAGGATGCTCCTGCGACTGAGGGTACCTCTATCCCTCCGGTTCCTCGACACCGACGTCGATGTCCTGTCACTCTCGACGACGTGATGGACTTTCTGGAGGATATGGATGACGTCATAGGCAACCGTCTCTCCCGCATCGAGCGTCGTCTTGGCCTGACTAATGAGGATGACGACAATGCAGGCCTCTCTCCTCCTGGTTCCCCTCCGCTGTGACGCCTACAGTCATTTACTATGCATCACTGTCTTTTTGATGACCCTGCCCTCTGATGCTAACCTTTATTTACTTTTTGGACTTTATTTACTTTATCTGGACGGATGTTCATCTGTTTCATAACTCTGATATTTTATGCTACTATGTTTCTCCTACTTGTTTTGCATTCCATTATTTTGTTGTTTTTGATGTTGCCAAAGGGGGAGAAGATATTGCAAATTGAGAAAGATATATAAAATAAGGTAAAAAGGGGGAGCACAATCACCAAAGGTAAAAACAAGGTAAACATAGATCTAGAACTCCGCCTTTTACAAATACCCACATATTAAGGGGGAGTCCTAGCATCATCTTATCTAAATATATATTACGCTAACCCCTCTTCTCAATTTAAGTTTTTCATCATCAAAAAGGGGGAGATTGTGAATCCAATGCGCTTAAAATGAAGAGTTCATTCATGCAAGAGATTTGATGATAACAAACAAGCATAGAAGCAACGATAGAGATAACACAACTCGCAACAATCAAAAGTCAAAGGAAGCTATTCAAACAAGTCAACAAGAGCGAATCATTCAACACACAAGATCATTATCGAAACATGCTCCTGAAAACTTAGAATCCAAATGTAAAGGTAAATTGATTAATGATGCATAAATGAGCTCAAAGGATATTTAAATCCTTGCATGCATTATCCATGTCATCAATCACTTGAAAGCCTTGATTATTATGAAAAAGATCCTTGACATATTTAATAACCCCAAAACATTTTATACAAGTCAAGGAAATACATTAAAAGTGATTAGAGACTAAAAGGAATGTTTTACAACTCATAAAACTGCACAACCAAATGAAGTATTCGAATACTACATTGTCTGTATTTGAATACTTATGCTCAGAACAAAGTATTCGAATACTTTCTAAAAGTATTCGAATACCAGTTGAAGTATTCGAATACCTTACTGGACAGAAAGCAGTCCAACGGCTATAAACGACTAGTTTTGCGAAAATGAGTGTTCAAAGGGTCATGGGGGGCCTCTATAAATAGTGATCACTATTCACATTGATGGGACACCTTTCCTAATCATTATCCTTGCTTTATTTCATATCATTTGCTTACTTTTCATCATCTTGATCATAAATCACCTTTGAGCTTCAATCTTGTGTCATTAATCAATACCTATATGCTTCAACTTGTATAATCTGTACTTCAAGAGTACAAATCCTTTTCTAAACACTCTTAATCTATTCTTTTGCTTAAAGGGTAGTGAGACCGTAGTGAAAGAGGTTGCTCATAACCTAAGTAAGTGAGTGGAAGTGTGAAAGTTCCAAGAATTAATATTCTTGAAGGTTGTAGTCATTTTTCAAGCACCCTTGAAGCTTGATAATTAGTTGAAAGTTGAACGGGCTGGACGTAGGTCACGGTGGTGGTGACCGAACCAGGATATACAGTGTTTGCGTTCTCTCTAACTCTCTATCTCTTTATATTAGCATTATTCTGACTACTTGAGCTTATCTTTTTCTCCTCTTTATATACCATATATTTGTGTGAATCTCTTTTTTCTAAGCTTTGCTTTTATCAAACTACTTTATCTTAAGAAAATTGATTTCCACAAAGGAAGTGAGGAGTTTTATTAGAAATATTTTTAAAACTCAATTCACCCCCCCCCCCCCTCTTGAGTTTGAGGCCACTTGTCCAACATATATAAGTTTGTGTATTTAGAGAATTCTCAAACAAAATTTCATGTGTTGATAGTAACGAGAGACGTTATACTTATTATCTCTTTTTCTTACTATCTCTGTTAAGTCTCAATCATTAATTTTTGTCAATCTAATAGTTATAATTATTAGAAATTAATAATTAATTAATATTGTAATTATGCAGTTGCACATAATGATCGTCTATGCCACAGATAGTTCGCTTCACCAGCAAAAGTGACTAAAGACTAGAAACTTCAACCTCAATCATGAATAGTTGTATAACTGTAGAAAAACCGTGCTCAGACCAGCCACCTCAACAAATAACATATACTTTCCAACGTATACTTTAGAAGATTTAGATTGCAATAACTTTCGTATGTGTAGTCATTTAATGGTAAATCAAGATGAAACAAAACATTGATCATCCCATTTTAGTGGCAATGAAAGAAAATATTATATAGGAATCATATATAAAGCATAAAATATATTTCATGTTAATAAAAGTTGCATGGTTAAAATATGTTTTTGATACAAATATGCAGCAAAGACTTGTTAACCGATCCCAGATCCTATTAAAAGCCAAAACAGCATCTCCAACTTCCAGTTAATACTACTCAATTGCATCACATGTATGCAGTAGTATACCCTTTGACAAGAAGACAAAATAATTTCTTTAATTTTCTATTTTAAACTGCTAATCTGGGACTCCAACCTATCAACAATACTCACCATACATCATTCAACATCCTGCAGCCCATTCATTCTAAAATCAAATTCATAAGTTCTGATAACTGACAACCATTATTATTTATTTCAAATCCAAAACCTTTTGGTTCCGTTGATGTCCAAATTACAAATATCCAGGTCATTGATGTCCAAATCCAAAACCTTTTGGTTCCATTAATTTTCTGTTTTAACCCTAAGTGTGTTTAATTAACGAACCTTAGTTACCTTTGGTTAGCAAGTCTAAATCACTTTAATTCTTGGATTTTTCTTTCTATTATTAGGTCACATTATGAAACCCAATTTAGTCACATTTTGTCATGATACCTCAAGTTCACTAATTGCTTGATTAGTGCACCTAAACCCTAATTAGGGTCATTTTTAGGGTTTAATATTTAATTAATGTATTATGCATAGTCCACCTCACTTAACCACTAGACTAATATCCTAATTAGGTCTTAATATTAACTTTAACATAGTGACTCGAATTAAAATCTACATGGCCGAATTGCATAAGTGTGTAGATTAGGGTTTTAAGCTTATTTCTTAGTCATTGCTTTAGTTAATTAGTACCTACACTTAATTAATCCACTAATCCATGATTTCCTTATTTTTAACACAACTAATCCACATTATATCAAAGGGGGAAGATTTGATTAATTATATTTATTGGGGTTTTTAGCCATCCTTAATCAAAATTAGTAGGTTTCACTTAAAGATAACCCACTTAATTCATCTTTCTCAGTTTCTCTTAGGATTTTTCCACACTTAATCACTTCATAAAAAAAAATTAGTCATCAAACCCTAGATCCCATGACATGGCTGAATCATAGGTGTCTCCTTTAGGGTTCAAGTTCATCCTTTTTCATGGAATCCACACAAGGATCCAAATGTTGCACCTTTACACATCAAATCAACCATTTCTTAGTTCAAAACTCACACACCCTCAAGAACAATCATCAAAACCTTTTCTTTTTAAAAGATTTTCAGCAACATACATTCCACCCACAATACAAAACCGAGGCATATACAAGAAAAAAGAAAGGCTTTTGGGGTCATCTTTCCCAAAGTGAAGCTTACATATCCAAGTTCACACCTTTAGCTTCAAGCTTCAACTTTTACCACCAAGAATGCTCCTTTAAACAAGAACACACCTTCAAGAACATGCTCAAGGGTTAGAGCTCAGGAACACAAGAGAGAAAGATGAGAATTTTCAAGAAAAGTTTAAGAAACCTACATTGGAAATCAAAGGAACCAATCAAATGTTGTTCTTCAAGAGAACTCAAGAACACAATTCCATGGTCCTTGAACTCTCAAAAATCGTGGATGTATGGTGGTGTGAGAAACTTGAAAATTTGATCCACACCATGAAAATGGTATGGTTGTGAAGAGGAGAGTGAGGGGAACAAGTTTGGTGAAGGAGATTTGGTGATTTGGTGAGGTTTTGGAGATGAAATCTTAGAGAGAAGTGAGAGCAAAGTTTGAAGTTTGAATTTTAGAGAGAGAAGTGAGAAGAGGGGCTATGGAATCTGATTAGAAATGGGAGGGGAAGGTGCCCTAACTAGGGTTGCCATGTCACTTAAGTGGCACCTTGTCCTTTAGTGAAATCCAGTGTAATTTTTATCTGAACCGTCATCAAATTTTTACCCGGAAATTCCCAAGACCCTAACTTTAAGTACTTAACATTAATTTTGTCCAATTATCATGTTCACAACTTAAAAATTTGATTAGTAGATCACGGATCCACTAATAGTTATTAAATTGCACTGTAGTCTTTACCGGTGTTCTTAACTGTACCCGGATTTCATAATCTTCTTAACTTTAACATTATTGGTGTAATTATGACTTGTTAGGCATATATTGGTCTTTATTTTCATTTTCTCATCTTTTGCCCATTTCAGGATTCTACCGGCTGCTTCTACAGCAGTACAAAATACCCGACGTAAATGATTTTTCTAAAATACCCCAATATGGGTATCAAACTTCATCAAATCATATACTAACCTCATTCATGATGTTTATATCATTAGATTATCTCTCTAACTATGATTTACTAACTTGGAGGTATTCTATTGATTGTTACTATGTCAGCAGTCAAAATTAACAAACGAAAATTCATCTGTGCAAAATACCCTTAATATAGGTATCAAAATTCTTAGAATTTCATCCTCATTTCATTTATGACCATAAGGTCCTCATCATAACCCTCTAATTTAAAGTGATATAATTAGGGTTATTATATTAGCATCCATTCGAAGCTAAAGAAGCAAAAAACCAGAAAAGAACTGATGATTTGTTCTTTTAAATATTTTAGAAATTGTGGCAACGGATAAAAAAATTGATCATTTTCTAATTCATTAACCACATAAAAACACAAGATAAAATTGCAGAAAGTTTTGGGCTATGATGAAAGGGTTTATCATCTATCATGTCACATGACCACAAAAAATTTCCTACACACACAATATTTTGTGGGTCCCGCAGCAAAAAAAAAAAACTCCGCCACGCAAAACGAATCTCTATAACATAACATAATCACTTTTCCTACAACATAACTCTTATAAAACCCATGATTAAATCACTTTAATATATAAGGTAACATAATTAGTGAAGTCCCCACTTCGAAGTGGTCCCATTTGCAATGAAGGAGTGAGTGTGCTGAATGAACAGAAACGACACGTCCCTATTTAGCGTTGGGAGAACAATTAGGATAAAGTTGGGGACAGTTCACGTGCAAATGAGCGTGCAATGCACTTCAAGTTTGAGAACAGTGACTATTTTACTATGTGGGTTTGTGTGTTCTCGGATTTATTTAGCCTAAATTGTTGCAACACATGCAACAAAAATATGCAAACCACCAAATAAACAATGGTACTGTTAAGGCGATCAAGAGACACAAACAGCATCTTTGTCCAACAAAATCAGTGTATTTATTACTGCCTTTTGTTTTAAAATAATTATTGTTTAAGATTTTATATAAGAATTAAGAAAAGCATTAAGTATCTTTAGTTTAAAAAAATTAAATTTTTTTTTGTGTGGAAGATATTTATATTTATTTGACTATATTACTTTTAATCCTGTTAATTTTATTTATCTCATTTACTATAATTATTAAGAGATAAAAATAATCAAGATTTATTTACCAAAAAAAAAATCATAAGATTTGACTTACCTAAAGTATAATGGGTTTGATTCTTGAGAACGGTAAGTTAGTAACTCTTAAAAAGGTGGAGAGGCTTAAACTTGAAATCCTAAACTAGGTTGAACATTTTGGTATTTATCTAAAATAATAATAATAATGATAAGGGGAAGGTTATATTTACTATTTATTTTTTTTACTATTTCTTACTACTAAATCTTAACCGTTGATTTCCGTCAATCTAACGGTTATAATTTATGGGGTCATACTTATTAATTAAATTTCCAATAAATTATAACCGTTATATTGATGGCAATCAATTGTTAAGATTTGGTAGTAAGAAGTAGTAAGAAAAATAGGTAGGAAGTATAACATTTCATATAAAAAATAAATATCTTTTTACATTTTTTAGAATAATAGATAAAATCCAATATTTATAATAACTGATATTTTAAAATGGATGAAATAATTAAACTGACAACTAGTGGGTATGTAAATCCAGACAAATGACATGCATTTTGTTGCTAAGATGTGTCGTTTGTTTCCTTATCTCTTTGCTTCTTTGGCAGTGATTTAGGGAGGGGGAAATTTGCGCTCCTTTAACAAATGAGTAATTATAATTATATATTTTTCAAATAAATTATGTTACATTCTTCTAATTGCTGAAAGCTACAAATATTAAATTGAGAAAAAAAATTAACAATATGGAATTTGCTAACGCGCTCATAAAATATTCAATATTTTAAAAAAAAAATTATGACTTTTTTCTTTAAGTATAATGAAAAAAAATTAATAAAATCTATCAAATACTCCTTATCAATATCTGTTAGAAAAACTCTAAAAGTATTCAATATCTTAAAATTAAAAAGAATATTAAAATAATAATAGTATATAATTATAATTCATATATATTCAGTCTTGTTTTGCTTAGATTAGATCGGAGTGATACTCTCTCTGGTTGGTAGATAGGCAATTTGTTATATAGGATAGGGAAGGCATGCTGATTAAAGATCATTGATTAATTATTATATTAGCCATTAGGTTGAATTTCATTCTCTAGGATTACGGTCTTAGGACATAGATAAGATAAATGTCAATCAAAATAAGCTTGAAAACAATAATCACGGGGCTGCTTGAGACTTTGGTACAGGGGTGGCAATAACGGGTGGACCCGACACGATATGCGTTTGACACGTATACGAAAGAACACGACCTGTACACGATACATTTTGTTAATGGATCAAAAAAATACGAATCCGGACACGACCTGTTGCAGGTCACGGGTCGACACGACACGCAAAATTTGAAAATTAAAAAAAAATGAAAAAATTGAATTTTTCCAAATAAATTAAAAACAAAAAACAAAAGATAGACAAGTAATAATAACTAGGGGTGAAAGTGGGCTGCGTCGGGTCAAGCTTTACCCCGAAAAGCCCAAGCCTATATAAAAAAATTCAATTTGGCCTGACCCAAGTCTAGTACGAGTCTGACCGTTAGTTTGGTTTGTCCCGTTTATAAAAAAAAAAACAAATAGCCTGGCCTGGCCTGGTCCGTTAGCCTGTTAATTTTAACTTCCAAGTAAAACCATAAATCAACTTCACAAAATATTCAAATTATGTTGTGTTAAACCAAAAATCACAATTTCAACATCCAAACAGAGTCATGAATCACTACAAAACTCATCACAATCTGCATTTAAGTCACTTTCAAAAGCAAAATGTTCAAATTAAATAACATATATTTCATCAGATCCAACAAATAAATCCATACTATGTAAATTAAAATAACTACATGAATCCAACAAACACATCATGATGCTCGTAGTAAGTATATATAACCTCTCTAAAAAACCTTTTAATATATTCAATTATTCATATACACAATATAACATGTTGAGATTTTGGTTCCTCCTATATAAGAAATAAAGTCAGATGTCTATTAAAATATAATTGAATATAATTAAGTTATAAATAATTGCAATTGATTAAATTTATATCTTTTATTTTTTCTTAAAGTCATACTTATTCTATTTTATTTTATTTAAAATAAATAGTACAACATAGGCCGGCCTGTAGTCTTATAAGCCAGGCCTTGTGAAAATAGGCATATGGCCTATTTATTAAACAAAGTTTTTCAAGGCACAAGCCTGGCCTGTTTTACGAAATATACTGGGTCACGTCTGGCCTGACGTAGGCCGAGCCGTAGGCCCCTATAGGCTGGCCCGGCCCAGTTTCACCCCTAATAATAACCTTAGCCTAAAGAAATTTTTTATACCTCAATGAAAATTACCAAAATATTATATCCAAAAAAAAAATTAGAAAAAATACCAAAATATCCCCTGTATGGGTTGACACGCGAACCCGCGGGTTAACCCGTGACCCGACACGAATAAAAACGTGTCAATTTTTTTAAACTCGTACACGAAATATAATGACATGCGAGTTGACACGACACGTATTTTGACGGGTCGTATCACGGGTCAACCCGCGGGTCAGAACCTATTTTGCCACTCCTACCTTGGGAGGAGGTGGAATTAACATCCTTTTCAGTCTTATGAGCAAATCCAGTTCCACATTAAAGGAGCAAAATGGGATGGCATGAAGATAACTATTGTCGTGTTTTGCTTATATAAAATAAAACAATGTAAGTATTTTGTCAAAGAAATATAATATAAATTCATGAAAGTTACTTTATTTACCGGTTTGAGTTGGGTGAGATGATTATTTATTGTAGTATCTAAATCAAGGTAATTATGGGTCACGAATTCAATCTCCACCGTCCCTACTTTTGCAAGGAGATATATTAAAGAAATATAATATAAATTCATTGAAAACCCTTCATTTACCAGCTTGAATAGTTAGGTGAGCCTTTGTGACCACAAAGTATGTTAAAGAAATATAATATAAATTCATTAAAGATCTTTCATTTACCACCTTGACTTTGATACTATAATAAAATAAACAAATATATAGGTCAACTAGTCAATCTTACCAATATCAGATTTTGGTTTGTGTCCCTTATTGATTAAAAAATAAGCACGTTGGGTACGGGCTAAATCTTACTCCCCCAATCAATAGAAGTAGAGGCCATGAATTTGAAGTGCTACTCTTTCATTTTATGTTTTTGGTTTGTAGTGCTTCAAGTTGTGGCTCTAGGAAACAGAAGGAGAGGTCGTGAATTTGAAGATCTACAATGGACCTAGGAGAATCTGAAATGTGTAGAGTAGAAATTAAATGTGTAGAAAATAGACAAAATCTTCTAATTATGATAAGAAGACCAATGGCCTTAGCTACGTGATCTTGTAGAAAATCCTCATCAGCAAAAAGTGAGGGAAAATTCTGAGCAGAATTTAGGAGCCAAATGTCAATGGTAACAATGGGTCTATTGTAGACTATGGCTCCACCTTCATAAGGAGGCTTGTCAACTTTTGCAAAAGAGACGAGAGAAAAATAAATGATTGGGGGAGTGAGAATGTGATAGGGACCAAAAGTGTTCGCTTTTGAAAAACAAGAAACACAAACCACAACCTGAATTACCTAAACCAAAAATTCGGTATCAGACTTGTTATGGGCTAGACCTAGGCCCACTCTGCACCTCGGCCCAAAGTCCACACTGCACCTCGGCCAGCCACCAAACCCTAGAGCCGGGCTATATAATGCAGGTAAAGCAGAGCAGGAAGGTACACATTTTCTAATCCTAAACACCATAGATCACACACACACCTTGAAGGCATACGCCTAGGTCAGTGTCAGTGATCCACGTTCCTCCCAGATACCTAATCTATAGGCATCTAGAGAGAAACACTTGTATCCAAGATCAATCATCCAACCTACGTTGGACACATCTGCCAACAGGCAGAACATTGGCGCCATCTGTGGGGATCGAACCCACGATCACGTTCAATAAAAAGGTGGGAAAGGTGCGACCTCGGTCATTCGAAGCTGAGGAGTTAGTCCTGCGAAGGGCGGATATAGGAGGGCGAAACGCGTCATAAGGAAAATTAGCCCCAAGATGGGAAGGACCGTTCAGAGTCAAAAACAAATTGTCCAAAGGAGCTTACGTGCTAGAAACTCTGAAAGGAAAGCCGGTGGCAAGGACATGGAATGCAGATAAGTTGAAAAAATATTACAGTTAAATCAAATGTCTTGCTTGCACAATGCAAAAACGATGTTTTCTTTTATAACTTTGTAATTCAATAAATTCCGCATTTCTATTATTTATAAGTTGTGTCCAACTTTGATAATTTATGCAATGAATGCACATTCCGACGTCTGGAAACCAGCGTTGCAAGAAATTGAACCCGCCGTTGCAAAAAAGAAACTCGGTTGAGTGTTCATTTCTGAACTAGAATCCGAGCTTCACAATCCCATGTTAAATGGGAAGTTCTGAATTCTAGATTAAAATCCGAAGTTATGGGAACCCAGCCGGCCAAATAGGCCAGAGCCGAGCGTTCTAACCCGGGTTAACAAATCGAACCCGCCAACTTGGTTGAGAGTTCGAATATAAATTGAATCCGCGATAGATGAACCCGTTGGAAGTTCAAAATACGCGAAGAAAAGAACTAGGCCCGGGTGTTTGAACCCGCCTTGCCTAAAGGGCAAGGTTGAGAGTGCTAACCTTGGCCCATTTATGGAAAGTGGGAAATTGTGCTGAGGGGACGCCCTCGCACGTTATCTCGGCTAAATTCAAAATCCGGCAACAAAACTCGAAATATACGAGACGGATATTGCAATTAAAACAGGTAAACTACACAATTAATTCTAATTTTGAATTAATGTCAAATTAGACCAAAAAGTGTTTATACAAATAAAGCCGGGATGTTAACAGCATATTACAAATTACGGGGTATTCCCCCTCAAATTTGGCTGAGAGCCGGCATCCGCCTGCAGACCTTCATCCTCCAAGACGGGGACAAAACCTTCCCCATCCGCTGCAGTTGGCTCCTCGGCTGCCGAGTGGAAAGTTCCGCCGCTGATATAGCCATAGCAATCCAGCTGATCCAGGTTAAGAGACGCTTCAGGGTTAAAAAATTTCACCTGGTTCACCGCATTGTTGAAAGCGGAACCAACAGCATTTTCAAGAACAGTCTGGCTTTGGTCATAATCCGCCTGCAACTCTTCCTGCTGCGCCCTTAGCTGTTTAAGTTGAGAGGCCATCTCCTCATGCGCAGCCTCCGCCTTTGACAGCATGGATAGCTTGGCTTTCACAAACCTCAGTATGGCATCCTTGCCACTTTCCACACCGCAGCAATCCGAGATAGCATTCAAGTCGGCTTGGGAACTTTTCACTGACAGACTGAGCTTGGCCACATCAGACTTCAAAACTTGATTTTCCTGCCTTAGCTCGGCTAGTTGACTCTGCATATTATCCTTCTCGGATAAAATTTCGGAGTGCTTCTCGAGCAGGAGGGAGTACGGTTTCATCAGGGAAGCCGCCTTGAAAAGATATTGCTCGGCTTTCTGCAGCTCGTCCGCTTCGGCCTTCGAAGGAGCAGGAGAGCCGTAGAAGGAGGGAGGAGCGCGCGTCACGCCACGCAGCTCGGCAGTGACCCCCATCTCCCATAATGAACCCCTCCTTAAGCCGGCAGGCAAGGGAGAGGGTGGGGCGCTACCCCTTGCAACGGATACCACAGCCCGGGTGGTGCCGCCAGTAGTAAGAGGGCTCTCCTCTGGTCCCTCATCCAACCAGTTCTCGCCATCATTGGTCAGATCCAAGATGGAGGTGCCATGGTGGGGCTCGGGGTTGGATGAACCCGCACCCGGGGAAGGAGCAGCAACCTTCGTTTTCTTTGAGGGGGGGGGGACGGGCTACACCTTTGCCCCGTAAAACCCGGCAATAATCAGGCACGTCATCCGAGCTGGGATTCATGGTTAAACCTGGAAAATAAAAGAAGCAAGGTTATCAGCATAATCAAGGACATATCAGTCTCCAAAACAAGATAAAAACGACAGGTAAATGAAAAAGGAAAAAAGAAAACAATGTTGAAAAGCATACTGGGCTGATCGTTTGCAACATAGGACTTAGCAACCAAGGGCGCAGCACTTATATGACCCTGGGTGTGGATATGGGTTAGCAAGGTCTTGACACTGAGCTTCTCCTCGGCAGACAAGGGCAGCCTATAATCAGCCGACTTGCGAAGGTAATGTTGATGGGACCAATATAATGGGAATTTCCCCTCATCTTTTTTCCCAACAAACCACAGCTTCTCGCCGGCCTCGGCCACGACCTTGAAGTACGCGCCTTTGAAGTTTTTGAAGGAGTCACTATATACAGAAAACAACCTCCTAGACGGCTTACTAATACGACCCCGGATGCTGGCCCAACCCTTCAACTTGGGAGGTTCAGAACCGGAGCGTGAGGTATAAATGTTAAAAAAATACATAAACAGGGCAACGGAACAGTTAACGGACAGGGATACGCAGAGTTGCTCAAAGGCAACAATATATGCCCATCCGTTAGGGTGAATTTGAGTGGGAGCTAGAAGAAAGTGGTTTAGAAGACATATTATAAAGGGGGAAAAAGGAAAGCGAATAC
>JAVKPL010009773.1:0-40502 GCA_032173675.1 Gastrolobium villosum
ACAAAGGCACCATCTCTGCTTCCACAAACCCCCTTCTCACTCTCAGGTGCTCTTCATTTTCTTCTTCACTTGTTCTTCCTTCACCTTTTCTTTCTTTCTTTCTTTCTTTTTCTTTTTTAATAATACAGATTCTCGCTTTTTTGCAGGCCTCTGTTTGGTTATTCAAGGATTACACCATTCACGTCCCACACTCAATCCCTTGAAATTGATTTGTCTAACGAAGAAAGCAAAAGGCGCTTGTTTAACAGGTTCCCCAATTTTGACTTTTCTCATTTTGGTTTCTATGATCAAACTTTCATCTTTTAAAAGTTCTTTTATTTGATTGATTTCTCAACAGGTTATTATATAGAAGCAAACAAAGAGGGTTCCTTGAACTTGATTTGGTTCTAGGCAAATGGGTTGAGGACAATATCCACTCCTTGGATGAAAATCGGATTAAAGCTCTCATTCATGTCCTTGACTTGGTAATTTATTTATGTTCATCTTCACATCATGATGATTATGACCCTTTCAATTGTTTATGGATTGGATTGGACAAGTTTCATTTTGACTTGATAGAGGGGCCGTTTAGGATTTAATGACTGCGATGAGGGATTTTAGTTAAATTGGGTTCACATTAATTTTCAGAAATTTAAATGCTGAAATTGCTCCTTGTGGACTATTTTATGATTTATAGCATATTGAAGAATTTTTGTAAACCACAATCTGCCCTGATTGTTGGACGGGCGTATTTTATAAAAGATGTTCACTGTCTTCCCTTTCTACAAATGGAAATTCTCAATAAAAGGGTTACATGATCCTTATTCCTTATAAAAAATTATGAATCAAATTGTTCACTGACAGATTCTATAAAGTTTGCTTAAGATCATATTTCCACTTTGATCAGCTAGAGAAGTTTGTTTCTGTCGGTGATATCTTATCAAACTATGTCTAGGAAGGCAGGATAAATTAGCTCAAGTTTTTTTTTTATCTATTTTTAACTTGAGAGGATGAACCAAAATCAGTTAACTGGCATGAAAAAAGTTTCAAAGTCCAAAGCAAGAGCTGTTTGGTTTAGAACAACTTGATATTTAGTATGATTGCAATGCTTTCTGAAAATTTAAAACTTAACGATCTTTGATAATATAAATAGCCTAATCGATAATATCATAAATTTGGGAGTTCATCTGTGTATCAATTTAAAGGGGAAGGAATCTAGCTACAGGAATTTAGGTGTTTTAGATTTGTTCTTTGTTATTGCTTGAAATGGATTTCATTCGATTAATTTCATCTGTGTAAAGGGCCAGCAAAATTTTTCAGTACAGCAATACTTGAGTTCAGGTTATTTTGCTTGTTAACCATTGACATGCACCTTCTTTAAGAGAGGATTTCTATGCGTAGAATCTTTTGAGTGCAAAGTGTAGTATTTTCCACTCTTTTGTTTTGTATACGAAAAAGGATGAATGGTGATTTGCATTATTGCTAGTTGTTGAGAGTATCTAACATTTGGTGCGTGCGACTGAAATTAGCCAACTTTTACATATCTGTGATCCAAACTAGTTCATCCGAGTCTGTAAATTTAGAAGAGTGGGTGAGAAATCATGTCTGACGATGGTTTTCTAAGAAGATTTACCAGGCCAAGTTCTGATTGGAAAAGAAAATGAGATAGCAACTAGATGCTAAGAGTTTGAGACAGTTCGGTTGATTGCCTTGAGTCACTTCACAATTCTATTCCTACTCTGCAGGAGAATCCAGATTTATGGAAGTGGATATCGGGGCAGGAGCAACCCCCAGAATCAATCAGCATAAACCCAGTGAGTTTCATTTTATTAATTAAATGATGAAATTCCAATTTGGTTATTTGGTTGATTTTGTTTTTCTTTGGGATACATTCTGATGCCAGCAGTCATCTGTTGCTTAGGTCTTTGCTGCAGTGCGGGAAAGAGTTATGAAAAACCTTGATAGCCATTCTGCTCCTGAAGCAAGAGCAACACCTGGCCAACCATGGGTAAGAGGCTGGGATGATATTAAGAAAGGGCAGGATGGTCCCGTATCTGGAAATCAGTAGCTTGAGACTGAACAATCTACTCATCTGTAACAATGAACGAAATCTGGTCCACTATTTTTGTCATTATAAATAACTAAAATAAGGGCCGGATAAATGCAATTTAAAGATTTGTATTAGCTACTAGAGACCAGTGAAAGGGGTTTCAACATAAAGATTGTGACATTCTAGGAATCTTTACTCTTCGTCTGTTTTATATCTATTAAGTTTGCTGTTGAGTGATTACTGATAAATATATTGTAACTTTTTTCTTTTAGCCATGGAACATATATTGTAGTTATAATTGCTTGACTCTGAATTTTATTTTTTGTGTGTTGGGAGGGGAGGGGAGGGGATGGGGGGAGGGTTCCACCAACGCGAAATTCATTTTAGTTCCTGTTTTGGCATCAGTGAAAAGGAAAGGGGAAGGGATGGTTTCATTTGTTCGAGACCCTGAGTTTTATTAGGAAGCAAAACAAAAAAGATTGTTAGATATTGTTGTATCTTAGAATGTTTTAGAAGTATCTGAATGATTTTTTAAGATTGGTTTCCATATTTCCTTATATTTCATGGTTTGTTTTCTTATTTAATTAGGATTAAGAATATAGTATTAGAATAAATGGGGGTTAAGCAATTAGGATTGGTCTAGTGGGAAGGGATTTGGGTATGTTATATTAGGTTATGTGTTTAATTCTTGTATAAAAAAAAATAATAAATGGGGGTTAACACTAAATCTATATTTTGTGTGTGTATTTTTTTTTTTTTTCCCTCATCTTTTAATGCTCCCGATTTGTCTTTGTGAGTTTTGCTCGAGATTTTAGTATCATGAGTTTTTCTCTGTTGAGATTTTGGTATCAAACACTTGTTTTTCGTGCGTACTTGCTGTCGTTTCAGCCTATTTTTGCATAGCCCAGTTCCTTATGCAGATTGCTCTGTTTCAACTTATCTTTTCACGTATTGGCTCTGTTTTTGTTTGTCTTTTCGTAGATTGTCTTTGTTTTAACTTGTATTTTTGGAGATTCACTTCGTTCCATCCTATCTTGCTGCAAACTAACTTCATTGCAGCCTATCTTTCCATAGATTAGCTTAGTCCTAGATGCAATTTGGCCCCCGCCTCTAGTCTCATTTGTAGTCTGGTCCCATCATCAAACCCTGTTTGGGTTAAAGTTTGATAAGCTTTAACTGAAGTAGTGTTAGAAAAAAAAGTGGGAATGGTTACCAATCTTACTCTCTGTTTGATTATCCTGAGATCAGATTTAGAACAATGCTTGTTAATTTTTTGAAACAGATAGTAAAAATGGTAAACCTAAATTGGTGGTAAGTATCATCATTTAATATGTAGGAAATATCTCATAATGTCAATTATTTATCATAGAATACCTTAAACTACGTTAGATGGTTTGTGGGGATAAGATTCATTACTTTTTTAATATTTCATATTCCTTTTCTACTGAAGATATGGAATCCAATATTAATCTAAATAAGAGTTAGTGCTTGACTTTTGTAGCACATCATTTACACTAATTTTATTATTTGGAGTATCTCTTTCCTTTATCTTCTTTTCTTACCTAATCCTTATAATTTCAACCGGAAAGAAACAAATGTTCTTAATATTCTTTTCCTCCTTTTCGTTATTGTTTATGGGTTTACATTTACAGTGAGTATTACATTCTAGAGCCTTCCCTTCCTAGATTTGTTTGTGGATTTGTTATCAAACTAACTGCTTTTCATTTCACGCCTAAAAAATATTCCCATATAAATACTCATTCTTATCAGAAATGTATCATTGTCCGTTTTGTTTTTCTATTTTCTATGTTTTACTACTAATCTGCTTTGATTCATTCTATTGATAACAAGCCAATGAGTTACCATCTCGGAACATAGAAGTCCCACTTCTAATAATGATAGTGATGTTAGCAAAATAGAATCAGTTTCTTGTTAGTCATCACGTGGGTTAGCAAAACAGAATCAGTTAGGATTGTCTGTTAGTAACAGAATCAGTTTCTTGTTAGGATTGTCTGTTAGTCTTTTCTCTTTCTGTTGTATTTCATCTTGTGTATAAATACTTAGAAGAGTAATGAAAAGAGTAGATTGGTTTTTCCAAAATGAGTGTTTGTTTTATCAAGTTTAAGATGGTATCAGAGCCCTAAATCGGGGCTCTGGTATCGCAGTGAGAGAAACGCGATTTTCCTTTTTCATTCTTTTCTACAATGGCAGAAGATGAAACCGCCGATGCTTCCGCTACTGCAACACGAACACCACCGGTGATTCCACAACATGTGATGCCCACGGTGGTGCCTGATTTCTATACAAGTCTTTCTCATCCGTTCTTTTTGCATCCAAACGAATCACTGTCCACTAATTTAGTTCCTCAATTGCTCAATGGAAACAATTATCATACGTGGTCTAGAGCGATGACTGTCGCGCTCATTTCGAAGAACAAGATAGGTTTTGTTGATGGTAGTATGGATCCACCATTGGAAGATGATCCTTCGTATTTTGCTTGGCAAAGATTACAATATGGTTAATGCATGGCTTCACTGTTCAATTTCACAATCAATTGTTCAATCGATCATATGGATCGAAAAGGCTCGAGATGTTTGGATTGATTTATACAACAGATTCTCTCGTTCTGACATATTTCAGATTTCCGATCTTCAAGAGGAGATCTATCGTTTGAAGCAAGGAGATAAAAATGTAACAGAGTATTTTACTGAGCTCAAAACTCTGTTTGATGCATTGGATAATTTGAAACCATTACCGATTTGTAGTTGTCCGATCAAGTGTTCATGTGGTGGATATTTGAAAATGAAGGATTATCATGATCGAGATTATATCATAAGGTTTCTCAAGGGATTAAATGAGCAATATTCACAAGTTAGATCTCAAATCATGTTGCCCAAGCCTCTACCTGATGTTTCTCAGGCTTTTTCCATGACAATTTCAAGGTGAAGGTCGTGCAGGTAACAACCAATCCTTTGCTGGATTTTCTGATAATGCTTCTTTTCGAAGAAATCATGGTGCTAGAGGTTTTAGAGGAAGAGGCAGAGTTCCTCTCAACAATTATGGTGGAGGTCGTACTCAACTTACAAAGATTTGTACTCATTGTGGTAGATCTAATCACACTGTAGAGACTTGTTTTCATCTTCATGGTTTTCCACAAGCCTATAAATCACGAAATTCTACACCTCATGCTACCAACAATGTAGCACAATGTAACAGCCCATTGTACACCGGTATTGTTAACATTAATTATGATATTAAGCGCAGTTACAATCACAGCAGTTCATTTATAAAAATGAGAATAAACTTTTTCCGATTATTACGCGAACAGTAAAAGTATAAAAAACGTAATAATAAAAAGTTGTGACCGTAACTGAAACACTAGCGGAAGACTTTCTTAACTATTTATACACTTTATTTTATCTCATACAAGATACTAAGGGGTACCCATAAACCCACTTAGCCAATTCCTCACTTTTACGTTTTTACCACTTAACCAGACTTGCTAATTTGTTTTTCCATGAACACAAAATAAAACTACAAACTTAGACTCCAGGTTATCTTTTTTCCTTATTAAATTACCTTTCTAACAAGCTATCACACACTCGATTCCGAGCTCGTGAGCTCCGGTTATCGATGTTTGAAGATGGACAAACAACATTGCCTACCAACTCCAAAACAGCCTAAAATCTACAATCTTCATGGAATAAACTGTACCTAACCGCCCAACCAATGGCTCTCAAACTTTTACACCATAAACTAGACACCTCAAACTTCGATTTGATATATCGTATGCTTAATTTGACCAAGTAACGAAGCGGGAATTAATTTCTTAAAACTACCCCAAATCTGCCCACTAAAACAGGACAGAACAGGGCAGTGTGTGACAACAGCCCCCATGGGCTGCGCACACCACCAATGAACCTAGGATTTTGACACAACGTAGGGGACATCTTAAGCTTCAAAATGGCGTATGGCACGTCCCAATCGGACCACTATGGAGAGAGATACGCTCCTCCAAAGTTCACCCAAAAACTGCCAATTCTACAGAAAATTCGCCAGAGATTCCTTTGTATTTCCTAAAATCCCCAAATTTGCATAACCTGTTTAACACCACTAATACACCTGAAATCCAGCAAAATCCAATGGGTGGCACACACAAGGTCCAACAATGCCTTGGGGCACTTACAACCCAATCCAATATACACTTAAAACATAAGCAGTTTACTTTTCAATCCTTTATAGTTTTAATAACTAACATTCAATTTCATGCATAAACCATAATGCAGATAATCATAAACCTACAATAGGCCTAAAGCCCTTCCATCATATTACATACATCCATGGTACATTTACAACACTGGATTACATTTACATTTACAACTTTAACTTTAAACTACAAATATTTACATATTACATTTCACTTGCCAAATAAATCCATAAACTAAAATGACATGATATCTAAACTATACACCACTGCTCCACTCGTCATCATGCGGGCTTCTTGCCCGCTGCTCCATATCCACTGGTACATCCTAAAATAATGCCCCGAAACGGGGTGAGATATACGGATATATCTCAGTAACCAAGAGGTTCTGGAGAAAACTCCGCCCAATGGTTCACTTCGATGTATATCAATAGCATAAAAACAACACCACTGTTATAAAACGGGATAAAGCAAGGGATTTATACCAATACCACGCCATGTCCTCAGCTATACGCCTATGGGTACTACACCTGGCGTGTTCATAGAACAACCCACCAAGGTACCCCTTCCAACCATATACACCCGAGACAACCTAGTGTGCTCCTATCCGGATAACACACCACGACCCTGGGTCAACTGGAACTCCCTCTCGGAGACCTATCCAGTGGCAGTCCGGAAACACTTGCCCGAAGGCTAAAAATATCTACTGGCCAGAGATCTGGTACATAAGTACCCACTGTGATAATGCACATGCATGCTCATGCTGTTCTACACTACTCATACACACTTCCTACCATTGCCATCAACTAGCAAGGTGGAACACAAAAGGGGAACAAGCCTCAGTACCAAGAGGTTACCTTTCTTTTTCCTTTCACTGAGCTCCGCAAAACTCCACTTATAGCTTGATTCTCCGGGAACGCCTACACATAGGACCATTCCACACACTTAGAACTTTGAATCCATTCATGAATTTCAACATATCATGTGTAAACCACATCACTTACCTCAATCCACTTGATCCAGGACCAAGGGCAATCCACTGTTTCACTGTTCCAAGTCTATGTCCACATACGGCAACTTGTACAACCATGCACAGCCGTCAGTTTCAGTCACAATACGTCAAAACGTAAAAACGTCAAATTCTTCTTCTCTCCCTCTAAGGTTCGACCATAATAGGGTTATTTTAGGTTTTATTTTTCTAAATTTTCTTTCTCATTTTATTTCACTTACTTAGGTTACCCAAAGGCTAGTTCGATCGTCGTTTTACGGTTTTACGACTTTTTCGCAACGTTTTACGAATTATTACACATTAGGCACATTTTGCCACTTTCAACACTTATCATTTTTACATTGATTCTTCCACATGCCAATCACCACACAACCCATCTAATAACTTTTCCATCACACAACACAACACCAAAGTGTTCTAAAACATCAATTTGCTCAATTGTACATAAATGGCCTAATCTTGGTTAGTCCAAACCAAGGATTTCCACTCAATTCCTATGGCCCACAACTCACATAATCACTTCCTAACATCATATAATCACACTACAATTCACTATACCACACATTAACACAAAACTCAAAAATTCCATTTCATGAACCCATTTTTTTTCTAAGTTAAAATCCTTTTTTTTTGCTTAGAATTTTCATTGCATTTCTAGCATTAATACATCATTCTAAGACATTATCATCTAATAGACATTTTCCATTTGAACTCTCTAACACCACATATCACAAAATCCCTCTTTAGGGTCAATTATCACAACTCAAAATTTAACCAATGAAATGTTGAAATAACTCTCCCAATTGAACGGTATATGGCTCCACCTAAGTATACTCCACCATTGGAGCATTTAAAAGCTCCAAGAACACAATTTCCACCAAAATTTCGAATCTGATTTTTGCCCAGATCTCTCCAAATACGCGGTTTCAAGGCTCAAGAGTGGTACCAATGTGTTTGGAAGATGTTTTCCATCAAGATTCAACACAAACTTTGTTGAATTTGGTTGAGTATAGCTTGGTTTAGGGGAGGAGGAAGATTTGCACAAAAATGAGGGAAAATGGGGCTGTTGCACGGCTGTGATGAGAAGAATACATAAATGGGAAGAGAATGAATAGTGATTAAGAAGTGTTTATTTGACTTTAAGTGGGTACCGGATCCCACGTGATTTAAAACTCACCCGAATTTCCCTCCGATCATCACTAAAATTCACAATTTAAAAACCTAATGAGAAATTATAATTTTTCATCTTAACAAAATCCTTTAATTTTACTCCCTCAGATAAAATTTGGAGCTTTCCGGTTGTTCGGAAAAACACTGCATTAAGGTACAGCGCGCTCCGTTAACAAACTTCCACAAATTGACTTAAATCCCTCAAATATTATCAGAAATCATATTTCCTATTTCTATGGACCATTTAAAATCAATATTTGAAACCTAGAGCTCAAAATTCCACTGGCACGTTTTACGGTGCAATCTGACTGCGGTATTTTTACCCGCGAAAAACACTATTCATTGATTTTTCTGAAACTTGCCTATCCACTCAATTTTTCGTTCTGAATCCATTTCCAGGCTTATTTTTATCATCGGAGACCTTCTGCTCAATTTTTATCTTCCTAGGGTTGCGTGTTGGCTAATTACCGTTTTGCCTTTTCTTTGTATTTTCAGTAATCCTTCACTTAATTTCTCTCTTAACACTTTAATTATTTAATTTAGAATTGTGAGGTGTTACACACAAAATCAACCTGAGGTTTTTACTAGCAAATCAGATTCAGCTTCAAGTGTTACTCTTTCTGGTGATCAATATCAACACATTCTGAGTCTACTCCAGAAGAATGTTGTCACTTCCAATTCTTCACCTCCTACCAGTCATGCAACAAACTTTACACAAGTATCCAATTTTAATACTGCATTGATGGATCAGCCAGGTAACATAGGTTCATATTGGCTCCTAGATAGTGGTGCTACAGATCATGTGACATATATGAGATTTCTTTTTTTTTTTTTGATTAATACATGGGGCTAACAGCCCCACGAAAACAGAAACACACAAAGAAACCCAGAAACAGCAAAAGTAAAATAGCAGCTACACTAGAAAACAGAAAACTAAACAGAAACTAAAAAACAGAAGAAGCATGCAGCCAACTAAGAGATTCCAGGATCCAACAAATCCGCAGCAAGAAGATTGACAAGCTCCCTATGAGGGGAAGAGATAACAGAGAACCCAAAGGAATCATCTAAAGCATTCTTTGCTATCCAATCTGCACAACAGTTACAGGATCTGGGAATGTGCTTCAAAGAGACAGTCCACTCCTTATTGAGAGCTACTCGAATCTTAGTCACCAATGGTAACTTTCGAGTCTCATTACCATACTTGGTAAGAAAGCCAATGGCTTGAACAGAATCAGATTCAAGAACAACATCCTTCCAACCAGAGTTCCAAGCAAAATCCAAACCATAAAGAATAGCCCATAATTCAGCTTGCAAAGAGGAACAGGATCCAATAAAAACAGAAAATCCACCAACCCAATTTCCTTCCCAATCTCTTAATAAACCTCCATATGCAGCTCTCTCAGAGGTAGCCGCACCGTCAACATTTAATTTCAGAGAGCCTTGAGTGGGAACCGTCCATACAGCAGGGGACCTGATTGGGGATCTGGATTGGCAAAGAGAATGAAATTTTTTCCTGCTAAAACACCTTAATTCTTTTACTATTTCGGACAACATTGGGGAAGGGTCTTCCGGTCTCTTAGCAGTAACATCATAATATTCTTTATTTCTCCAATGCCATAAAAAATTACAGGCAGAAAAGAAAAAATCCCTCCAGTCATCAGCCATCGAATTTCTATGATTCAAATTGAGAGAAATCCACTCCTTGAAGCAGTTTGTACTGAAAAAACCTGAGGTAAGGGCTGGAACAAAGAAATAGACCATACCTTTCTAGCTTTGTAGCAATCTCTAAAAGCATGGAGGTTAGTTTCCACTAGATCAGAACAGGAGGGGCAGGAATTGGAGCTGTCACTCCATTTGCTGATGTAATCCTTTGTAAGCATCCTACCATGAAGCATTCTCCATATGAGAAATTTGACTCTCTCGACTCCTTTCCAACTCCAGATCCGGTCCCAACAGCTAACACCAGAGTAGAGGGTTGGCCTAGTCAGGTTGTTGTACGCAGTTTTGACAATAGATTGACCAGGAAGGCTATTTCTCCAACAAACAAAGTCTTCATCTGCTGCATCATCCGGAGGAAGGATAGCCATAATATGGTTCACAACACTACCATCAAAATGATTATTAAGATAAATAACATCCCATCCCTCTCCTGAAATGAAAGTGGAGTGGTTAATTTTGAGATTGGCCATATCATCAGATGGAGAGGTAACAGCTCTCTCAAGCAGGCTAGTATTGAAGCCAGCCCAATCATCTTTCCAGAAAATAACCTTCTTCCCATTACCAATTTGCCAGGAGAGATTTCTAAGCATGTCTGGCCAGATTTTAGCAAGACTCTTCCATAAGTGAGAAAGATTCAACCTATTTCTATTAATCTACCTAATGGAGTCACAGTTCTTGCAGAATTTTCTGGAACTGTTCATGTTTCATCTACACTTGTTTTATTTGATGTCCTTTATGTACCACAATTTAAGCTCAACCTCATTTCTGTTGCCAAGCTATTACCTCAAATTCCTTGTTCTCTAACTTTTCATGCTTCTCATTGTCTTATACAGCACACCCATACCCAAATGAAGATTGGTATTGCTGAGCAACGACATGGACTATATGTGATTAAGGGAGAGAATATCAAGGATATTAGTCATATGCAGGGATTTAGCAGCAATAAAGACACTCAAGTTTGTAATGTACAGAAACATAATCTTGTTGTTTAGCATAAAAGACTTGGTCATATACCACATACTGTAATGAGGCAGATGTCTCTTAGATTTCCTTTCATTTCGGGTGATTGTTTGCACCCTTGTGATACTTGTCATTTGGCAATACAGAAACAGTTGTCTTTTCCTATTTCAGAATCGAAATCAATACATAGTTTTCAGTTGATTCATGTTGACATCTGGGGTCCTTTTGCTACTGCTTCCCTTGAAGGTTTTAGGTATTTTCTAACCATAGTAGATGATTATTCAAAATTTACTTGGGTGATGTTCATGAAAGCTAAGTCTGAAGCTAGTTCACATATAAAGAATTTCGTGGCTTTTATTGAGACTCAGTTTCATACTACCATTGCTGTCATTCGAAGTGACAATGGCAAGGAATTTCACATAGCTGATTTTTATTCACAAAAGGGAATTGTTCATCAATGTAGTTGTGTGGAATGTCCCCAATAAAATGGTACGATAGAGAGGAAACATCAACACATCCTCAATGTGGCTAGAGCCCTCCTTTTTCAATCCAATTTGCCCATTTCTCTTTGGAGTTATATTATCACACATGTTATCCATCTAATCAACCGCACTTCCACTCCCATTTTAGCCCACAAAAATCCTTATGAGGTTCTCCACAATCAACCCCCAACTCTCCTTCATTTGAAAGTGTTTGGTTGCCTTGCTTTTGCTTCCACACTTCATGGCCATCGTTCAAAATTTTCTCACAGGGCTCGCAAATCTGTCTATTTAGGACATAAAGCTGGTGTTAAAGGATCTGTCTTATATGATCTTTTGTCCAGAGAGATTTTTTTGTCAAGAAATGTGATTTTTTATGAAGATATCTTTCCTTTTCTTGACACCACATATAAGTCAGAATCCACTGATAGTACCGTTGCTACCTTACCTACACCTCAACAATTTCTTGACCTTGATCATTATTTCTTTATCCCTAACCTTTCTTCTTTTTCTCCAACCACATCTTCTCCACCTTCCACCTCTCTACCTACATCACAACATACTTGCAATGACACTGTTATATCTGTTCATGAAGATACCTTTTCTACTGATGTTGAGGATCATATACAACAGGCTGCAGTTTCTGATATATCTCAGCCACTTCCACTTCGAAGATCTACCAGGGTTAAGGCAACTCCTACATATCTTGACTAGTATCACTATAGTCCAATCGTCCATCAGCATATCAATCTTTGTAAGAGTAAGTCCATTTCTATACCTTCCAAACATTCCATTTCTACTGTTCTCTCTTATGTAAATTGTTCTTCTCAATATTCACATTACTGTCATACTATATCTACTAATGATGAACCTAGTTGTTACACTCAAGCTGTTAAATCAGCTCACTGGAGGAAAGCTATGGAATCCGAACTTCAAGCCTTGGAACAAAACAATACCTGGTAGATTGTTGATCTTCCATCTGATAAACAACCTATTCAATGTAAATGGGTTTACAAAATCAAATACAATTCAGATGGATCTATTGAAAGATATAAGGCAAGGCTAGTTGCCAAGGGGTTCACTCAATTGGAGGGAGTTGATTTTTTTGACACCTATAGTCCTGTTGCAAAACTGGCTTCTGTTCGTATTCTTTTATCAATTGCATCTGCTAAAGGCTGGTTCATCCATCAATTAGATGTGAACAATGCCTTTTTACATGGGGACCTCCTTGAAGAAATTTACATGGTTCCTCCATAAGGCTTGATTCTACCTAAACAAGGCCAAGTTTGTCATCTCCAAAAGTCCATTTATGGATTACGACAAGCTAGTCGTCAATAGCATGCGAAGCTCTCTACATTTCTTCTCTCCATCGGCTACATTCAGGCTCATTTTGATCATTCCTTATTTCTCCTTCATCAGAATACTTCTTCTACTGCTTTATTGGTTTATGTTGATGACATTCTCATTTGTGGCAATGATTTTACTGAGATTACAAGAGTCAAAAAGTTGCTTGATGACCGATTTCGGATTAAAGATCTGGGAGAGTTACATTATTTCCTTGGTTTAGAAATGGCTCGTTCTTCCAAAGGTATTGTTTTGAACCAACGAAAATATGTGCTTGATATCATCAAGGATTCTGGTCTTCTTGATGGCAAATCAGTTTCTTCACCGATGGAGGCTTCTGTCAAACTTCAAAGCACTCAAGGGACCACTCTTTCTGATCATTTTCCCTATCGTCGACTTGTTGGTCGACTGTTATATCTCACCAATACTCGCCCTGATATTTGCTTTGCTGTTCAAACTCTCAGTCAATTTATATCTGCTCCTACCACTGTTCATATGGCTGCTGCAAAACGGGTTGTTCGTTATCTCAAACAAGCTCCTGGTACTGGTTTATTTTTTCCAGCCAAGAATGATCTTCGCGTTCAAGCTTTTGCAGATTCCAATTGGGCTACATGTCCCGAGAGTCGAAAATCAATTATCGGATTTTGTGTCTTCATTGGTTCTTCTTTGGTAACATGGAGAACAAAGAAGCAATCTACCATCAGTCATTCATCAACTGAAGCGGAATATCGCGCCCTTGCAGTTAATGTTGTCAGTCAATTTCTCAATTCTCCATGTCAAGAACATTGGAATGCAGTCATTCGTATTCTTAAGCATATCAAGGCATCTCCAGGGAAAGACCTTGAATATGAAGATAAAGGTCATGATCAAGTGGTTGGGTACTGTGATGCTGATTGGGCTGGTTGTCCAGCTGATAGGAGATCTACTTCTGGGTATTGTGTCTTTGTTGGAGGCAACTTGATTTCTTGGAAAAGTAAGAAACAAAGCGTAGTTGCCAGATCAAGTGCTGAAGCAGAATACCGCTCCATGGCGACTACTACTTGCGAGCTTATCTGGCTTAAACAACTTCTCAGAGAGCTTAAGTTTGGAGACACTAGACAGACAACTCTCATTTGTGATAATCAAGCAGCTCTACACATTTTATCAAATCCAGTGTTTCATGAAAGAACCAAACATATAGAAATAGATTCTCACTTTGTTTGAGAAAAGATTCTTGCTGGTGAGATTAAAACTAGCTTTGTACCCTCTAATGAGCAATTAGCAGATGTGTTTACAAAATCTTTGAGGGGCCCTCGAATAGAGTTTATTTGTAACAAGCTTGGTGCATATGACCTATATTCCAGCTTGAGGGGGAGTGTTGTAAATGATAGTTTAGAATAGTAGTATAGAAGTCCCACATCGTGTATATCTGTTTGTATTTTCTTTCTTTTTAGTTATATAATAGACTCCGCTGTGTACTTGATACTCACAGTATTATTTTCAAATGTTCCTCTCTTCTCTCTCGGTATTCTTTACAATTTAATTAAACATGCACTCTAGTTTTGATGCATTCAACAGCTCATCTTAAGAAAACAGAGCACCACCATAACATCCAACACCCTAAACCCAAATCAAATTAAAAAAAAATCAAAACAAATACAAAGATTAAATCGATCCGGCCAAAAAACCCAAAACAAGAAATCAAAATTCATCAAATAAAAATTGAATTAGAGAGTGGATTTACTTGGAATCACGGTAGAAAAATGAAGCAAAGCGATAAACAACAACAGCAATGGAGAAGAACGAAATAGAGAAGCTACGACAATAGGGAGAAGAGAAGAAGGAAGGAGAAGAATGTTAGAAGAAAAAAGCAAAAGAGAAAATAAGGGAAAAGAGGAGAAGAGAAAAAAAAATTAATGGATGTGCATGAGATTATTTTCCTCTCATGTAACATGAGTTACATTTTCATAAGGGAAAAGTGTTTATCCTTTTAAATGACACAACTTATATCCTTTCACTTTCACAAAGAGGCGGGACCCACATCTTTATTTTATTTTTTTATCAATTCTTTCTCCTCCTTTTTCTATCTCTTTTTTTTTCTTCTTAAAATGACACAACTTTACATCCTTTAAAATGATACACACTTTACTCTTTTCATAATAATAAAAAAAAAAATATGCCTCGACAATTTTTTTCTCATGCACGTGGAATCCACTTTTTTTATTTCTCTATTTTTTGCTTAGTTGGTCTCATCCATTTTTTTTTGTGTGTGTTAATCATGCTCCCTAATAATAATAATAGTAATTAAGAATTAATATTTTAAATAAAATATTATATTTTGAATTAGAAATTGAACCTAGGCAAAAAAATTAATTTATTGTTTTTTTAATAAAAAATTACGAAAAAGTAGTCGTTTTATAAAAAATTACGAAACTATAGCAGTCAATCACGCCCAAAAGGGGGCGTGACCATTAGGAGAGAGACATGCCCTGCAGAAGGCGTGACCACCCTGGGTAACACGCCCAAAACAGGGCGTGACCAAGGAGGAGAGAGACACGCTCAAGGGAGGGCGTGACCCACAGGGGTAACACGCCCAACATAGGGCGTGACCCACTGGGAGGTCCTGCCCAGCCCTGGGCGTGAGTGACTAAACTGCACTCTATTTAAACGTCCACCCTCCTACACACTCTTCACAACTCTCTCATTGTTATGCTTAAACTCTTTGATAGTTTGCACTTGTTTACTCGTATTTTATTTTATCTTTTCATATTTTGATTTTTAAAATGAGTTCTGATACTATTCGTGTTGTTCTTTATTTTAACGGTAGGATAGAAGAAGGTCGTCGTGGTGTTATTTTTGCAGGGGAGAAAAGGCCATCACGTATTAAACGGAACTCAACGGTTGCAGAGCTGCATCAGAAAATACGTCAAAAATTATGTCTCGCAGACAACCAATTGATCACTCTAGTCACAGCAAGATTATGGCAACTTGAACAATACATGAGCTTGCAATTGGTCGATGATGAAGACATCGATATGGTAATGGAAGAGTTCTCCAACCAATCCCGAAAGGATTTCCTAGAGTTGTATGTGGATACTACCACCGCGGAGGAAGTTGTTATACCAATGAGGTCAGTTAGGTCTACTTCTCCTATTATTGCATCCTCATCTGTTGCTCCTGCTGTTAACATGTCTGATGAAGATGAACATGACCCTACTTGGGTTATGGATGAGGAGTATGACGAAGATGATGAAGAAAATATTGCAATGGAGGATCGTCTTCTTGCAGAGGATGCGAGTGCATCGGACAATGACGAAGAATGTGTCAAGTCTGGTAATGAACTTCAACCATGGCATGATTTGGGGGAGTCTCGTATCGTTGTACATCATGACACAACATCGAGTCAAGCACCAGAACATCCTGAAGGTATGCTATCAATTAATATACGGTGTGTTTCGATGTCGCAATTATCCATTAAGAAAATAACTCAATTCTATTATTATTATTACGTAGTACGTGTAGACGATGCACCTGTTGATCCTTTTTGGTCAGAAATTCTACATTACACATATATTGATTGGGATTATCCGAGTGAGGCACAATCATGGACACAGAGTTCGGGTTCAATCCAGGGTCCATGGCAATTGGGAGACAAATTGTATGTTAACCAACAATTTACATCCAAAAAGGAGGCTCAGATTGCAATCAAGCGCTACCTCATGAAGGAGCATCAAGAAGCAATTGTGGTTGAGAGCACTCCCACAAAATTAAGCATGAAATGTTGCGCACACGTCCAAGGTTGCCCGTGGAGGATCAGGGTAATTAAACCAACGTATGGTGAAAATTGGAAGGTAACGAAATGGGGTGGGAATCACGATTGCTTGAATGATCATCTTTCTCAAGATCATCGACAACTTGATTCTGACGTTATTGCAGCACTTGTAGTAGGTATGTAATTTTAAATTAAAAAGCTAATTAAAATTGCTGTTGGATGCTTATTATACTACTCAAAAAACAGTTCAAAAAAAAGTCCACAATAATTAGTGATAGCACAGTAACAACAGTCCCAAAATAATGTCAATACATCAGTCTATACAAGTACAATAAATAAAACTACGACCAACGAGGCCATGGCCTATCGCGTGCCTGACGTGGGGGTAATCGACGCCTAGACTGAGTCTCTATAGCCTGTCCCCATGCGTCAAGACCGGGCTGATCATCAACCGCCTCTGGAACATGAGCTGGTGGAGTAATGCAAGACATGCCAGGTCCCGAGGCAACATATCCACTGCTCGAAGATGGTATGAAATCATGTTGTGCAGTAACTGGCTGCATAGTCGGCGAAGTCGATGACAAATGGTGACCGGGCACACAACCTGCAGGCCACTCGCCCACTCCGTCTGTGGTCAAAATAAATTGCTGAGTCCATTCTGTTACGTCTTCCATATTCCACGGCTGGTACTCTGTACTACTGGAAGGATCCTGAGACACTGGTACCCCACCAGATGCGCATGCCATGGGGCTAGCCTGATAAACCTGCTCACTCTGTGTGAAACCCTGATAATACGATGTACCTGGCTGGCTATCATAATACTGCGGCTGAGGAGGACCATGGTACATAGGCTGTGGCCCACCCGCTTGACTCAACACTGGCGGTCTAAACCAACCCTGCATATCAGTGCGCGGCTTAGGCACATTAATAGGATCGGGTATCGCTCGAACTGATTCCCGCTGTCGTCCTAGTCCATGTCCTTCCTTCCTGCCACTAGGCACCTCAATGGACAACATGGGCTCCTCAACAGTCTGCGTAGGTGGAGCCTCTGGCCCCGGCTCCTCTACTCGTGCCGACTCTCTGAATATAGAAATAATTTTGCCAATCTCGTCATGGACCCACTCTAATCCAAAGGCAGTGAACTGGTCCGTAGTAGTCGCAAAATATATCATCTCCAAACCATCAATCTATGAAGAAAAGAAACAACATATATTAATTACAAATGTATAAAACACATAATCATATTCAAAATTGAATTGTCAAAACTCACTGCTCGTCCAACCTTTGCAGCTTTCCTGGCGACGAACAGTTTCCCTCGCTGTCTGTACCAGTGTAGGTACTCATGGTTCGGGGACATCAACCCTACAAGTACAGGGGGAACACGTATGGACGTATCTCTGATCGTCCACCGATGTATGAAGGCCCTCATCTTACGCTCCCAATTATCATCCTTCTTCCCTCGCAGAGTTAGATCATGAACACCCTTAAGCTTTCTTGGTCTCCGTGGTATGGGCTGATCTAAACCAAATTGTCGCATACATCTATCCGGTTGAGCGTACTCAACTGTGTGGAAGCAAATGATAGGAGTAATGGCCAACCATAAGTACCGCTCATGATCAGATACAAACAATGCTGTCAGGTACTCTCCATATGGCTGCCACACAACCTACATATAAAAAAATTAGTAACAGGTACAGAATTACCCCCAACTATAACATGTAAATTAATTAAAAACTATTACTAAATAGTTAGCACAAACCCCGTCTCTATAAAGCGTGTCAAGGTTTGCCCGATACCAAGATTGCTCATGTGGCTTAAAGGGAGGTAGGGAATTAAACCTGTCATAGAATAAGTAACAAATTATCATACTAATACGGAAAATGAACATGTAATAAATTAGTCAATATGAGTTAATAAAATATACCTGTGACCAAAATGCCACTCGGGGTGGGTAGGCTGCGGGATGGGTGGTGAAATGGGGGGGAATCTAATCCAAGCCCATATCTGCAGTAATACATGACAACCACCCATATTAACAGTCCGCGGGTTTGTTGCCACACATAAATGTCTAAAGAGATGGGCGAGAACCGCAGACCCCCAACTGTAGCTGCTGATGTCCGTAAAGTCCCCTGCTAGCAGCGGAACGTAACGACAGGCAATTTTACTCCCACCTGATTTGTCACACACTAACCATGAGCCTAATAGCCGCAAAATGTGTGCCTTAGTGTAACGCCGCACCTCCTCATGATTGTGTGCTACTGCAAACCAATCTGCATATATCCTGTCCAGGTAAGAAATACGTAGATCGCCTCCGTGAATGTCTGTGCCTGAAACAGGGGCAGTCCCAAAGACCTGCTGACACATACCAACCCAATTCAATGCTGTAGCTCCGGTAACTGCTTGCCCGTCAGTAGGCAAACCAAGTATACCAGCCACGTCATGTAATGTAATAGTCATCTCTCCCTGGGTCATGTGAAACGTATGTGTCTCAGGTCTCCACCGCTCTACCAAAGCAGAGATCATGGGGGTATCGATCTGAAGGAAAAACAACAATTATACAAAGTCCACATACGATATTTTAATTAAAAAAATTTAAAAATTACATACCTGAATATGACTCATACGAGCCACGTGTATGAACCCAGCTTCTGTTAAATAGTTGGCCACAACGTCTGGTATATCATCGTGATGTGGTCCCCCCGAAGTTTACCCCGCCTTGTCTTTAACGCCCTCACCTTGTCCTCGTTCCACACAAGTTGTGAAACGTGAGAGCGTTGTGTCCTCTTACGTAGTACCTCCCACCTATATGGGCCAAGTATATGCGTACAAGGATCACATGACTCGAGATCACCATCGGATCCAGAGCGTGAGGACTCTGATGAGGATGAATGAGCCATAATAGAGAATACTACTACAAATGAAAAATAATATACCCAAATTACTATTGATTTTATATTAATTTACACTAAATAATATTTAATTTCACTTAATTACATAGCATTTAATAGCATTTACACATAATAAAATTTAATTTCACTTAATTTACTAACCCCCTAACAATTAAATAAAGTCACTAATATTTTACTAACCCCTAACAATTAAATAAAGTCACTAATATTTTATTCTAACCCCCTAACAGTTAAATAAAGTCACTAATATTTTATTCTAACCCCCTAACAGTTAAATAAAGTCACTAATATTTTACTAACCCCCTAACAATTAAATAAAGTCACTAATATTTTTTTCTAACACCCTAACAATTATCTAAGTCACTAATATTTTTTTTAACACCCTAACAATTATCTAAGTCACTAATATTTTTTTCTAACAACCTAACAATTATCTAAGTCACTAATATTTTTTCCTAACACCCTAACAATTATCTATGTCACTAATAACTATCATATATTAATTGCTGTTAATAAAAAAAATGAACAAATAAATATGGACTTACACGAGTGAGACAGAGCTTCGCTGCGCAAAACCTTCCAAAATCACTTTAGAGAGAAGGAGGAGGAAGAGGATTGGAGAGAGAAGATGGGAGGTGAAATGAGGTAAAATGGTGAAAATGGAATTATATAGATCAGGTGGGTCACGCCCTCTGTTGGGCGTGTTACCCCCTTGGTCACGCCCTACTTTGGGCGTGTTACCCCTGGGTGGTCACGCCCTCTGCAGGGCGTATCTCTCTCCTAATCACGCCCCCTTTTGGGCGTGATTGACTACTATAGTTTCGTAATTTTTTATAAAACGACTATTTTTTCATAATTTTTTATTAAAAAAACAATAAATTAATTTTTTTGCCATTGAACCTAATATCTTATTCTTATCTTGTTTAGCCCACACCTCGTAATATCTCTCATGATGTTATCTTCATGGGTGAAACCAGCAATGGCCTCCGGAGCAGAACCCATTCCAATGTTGGTGTTTCTCCTCCTTCTACTCTCCACTTCAAATTCAATGGCGTCAGAGCCGATTCCAGCTGTTTGGCCGGAACAGTTCCACGCGGTGATGTTCATGAACAGAAGCGGAACTCTTCAGAAACTGGACTTATGGTACGACTGGCCCAATGGACGTAACTTCAACATCATTCAGCAACAGTTGAGCAACCTCATCAAATACGACCTCGAATGGAACAACGGCACGTCGTTCATCTACACGCTGGACCCCTCAAACCAGGAATGTGAAGTCGTTAACGTCCCTGTGGGTATTCTGCGCCCTAATTGGCTCGACGGTGCAAACTATTTGGGTCAGCAGCGTGTTGACAATTTCCTCTGCAATGTATGGGAGAAAGTTGACTTTATTTGGTACTACGAGGATGTCCTCACTCGAAGACCTGTTAAGTGGGTCTTCTACTCAGGTACTCCTGCTATTATCACTGTTTGTGTGTCTAAGTTAAACTCATTCACTTTGTCATATTAATAATTTTATAGCATATAGATGTAACTGAGTTCCTACAAATGTTTCATGGGCGTCAGTAAATATCCTTTTTGGTCCCGTCAATATTCATGAAATCTTTTTCAGTCTCTGGCAATAAAAAAGGACCAAATTAGTCCCTAAAATGATGAAAAAAGGACCATTGATCCCTAAAATGATGAAAAAGGACCAAGGAGTACTTATTACAATTGACAGAAGGACTAAAGTGATCATTTTTCATAATTTTAGGGACCAATTTGGCCCTTTTTTTTCAGGGACTAAAAAAATTTTTGTAGATATTGTCAGGACCAAAAAAGGTGTTTACTCTAAATTTTATAATATTTAATTATTTATTAAAAAAATCACTCTCCGTTAAATCTAATTAACGAGTGTGGGGTGGAGGAAATCCTTACACGCAGCCTTACCTTTGCATACTGTTTCCTGGATTCGAATCCATGACCTTTTCAATTATTTAATTATTTATTAATAAAATAAATTTGTGAGAATTAAATTCATGACCAAATTGATGAATCAAATGATTATGGAGGCTTTAATACCATATTTAGGTATTAGGTGTAGATACGATAATGATTTTATATGGGGTTTTATAAGAGTTATGTCGTAGGAAAAATATATGTGTTATGTTATAGAGATTCGTTTTGCGTACCAGAATTTTTTATTTTATTTTTTGCTGTGGGCCCCACAAAATGTTGTGAGTGTAGGAAATTTTTCTGGTCATGTTAAATTATAGATGATAAACCCTTTTATATTATATTCATGTAACGTGTTTAAATGAATTTTAAAACTTGGGTGCTTCAATGTCCATATAATATTGTTATATGATTTGGTGAGTGCAGGATATACTGCTCATGTGATGACATTTGAGGATGGGGCAGTGCTTGAGGATCCGAATTGGCAAGCTCCTCTTTACTGTTTTAATAAGTTTGATAAGGAAATGAGTGGCTCTAACTACCCATTAAAACCTGCTCTTCATGGTGGTTCTTTTGGGGGGTTGATCAGAGAGATAGCAGATAGTGCAGATGTGTTGAAATTTTGAAATGGCATCTGTTGCTGTATATTGTATATACTATAAGTCTAATCCATCTATGTTTAGGGGATATGTAATAATTGTTAAGTTTAGCTATAAATAATTACATGCATTTGCCATCAAAATCTTGTTGGAAGCTGCATATTTAATAATTGGGAGCTAACAATTGTTTTCATCCAGGCAGTTAGTGAACTATAATTGTAGACCTTGAGTGGAACGGACCGAGGTTTTTGTGTGTGAGATATGTAATTGAACAATGTTACTCGTGGTAGACCAAGAACAATGTTACTCTCCTAAGAGAAGCTTAATTGGTTGGTCCATGCCGTAAGTGGTGGTAACTATGCTTGTGAGTATATGAGAAGATGTTGCTTTAGTAGCAGAATGACTACCGGTTAACTCATTTAGAGAAGGCTAACAATAACTGGTTGTTTACCTTATTTACTCGTGGATTTTGTACTCAGGTTTTTCTGGGAAAGCGTTATGAAAAACCTTGATACGCATGGGTAAGAGGCTGAGATATATCGGGTAGAATATTAAAATGTATATTGTTATGAACAGATAATGTATCTGAGATCTTCATGAACTTGCTGATATGTTTGTGGGGATCCTCGTGTGGCAGTCCCTCATATTGTGTCATCGATTGGAGGAGCTGCACTATGATTGGTTTTGGATCAAATTTAACTTTGCCATTAATGAAAACCAATTGTTCTAAGTGTTTTATCTATTTCGAGAACAGAGAAGAGAAGAAAAAAACCAAAGCATCTATGAGTTGTTTCTTAAAACCTATTCTAAAAACTAAAAATAAGTTATTGTTTTTAAAACAATTTTCACAAAACACTCTTTACCAAATAAGTTTTTTTTGTTTTTTTATTAAAAAAAAAAAACTGTTTTACGAAACAGTTATCAAATATGCCCTTTGATTCTCCTTTTCAGTTTTCTATTCTCAAAACAAGCAAAATCGCGGAGAATAGCTGTTCTCATTAATGCCAATTGCGTAAATATTGATGATTCATTATTCTACGGTATATGTGAAATGTAAGGGTTTTTTTACGAAGTAAAATCTTCTCTCATTAGATGTTTGTAAAATTGGTATGCTTGTTAGTTTTCGAACGAATGCTCTCCCAACAAAAATCAATCTTTTTTGCTTCTTCTTTTAACAACACATTCTCTCTAACAAGTGTTATGTATATATCCAACATAGGCCACCGCCATCATTCCCTGCATAGCCAAACCCAATCGAAGCAAGTTCACCCTCTCAGCCAACCATAACCTTTTTTTCTCTATCTCCAAATCAGAGACCTCGCCAGAAATAAACCATAGCCAGTCACCATGACCGACATGTAAAATTATTTGTCTCATGTGTTATATTATTTGTCAGTTGGTTTAATTAATGAAAAGGGCATTATGGTAATTTTGACTGTTAAGGGAAGTTATTTAAAATGTAACTGCTGATAGGTGCAGTTATGTTAAGGGGAAATGGTCAGTTTTCTATTTATTGGAGTCTGACAGAAAACAAACGTCTATCTGGGTCTGCCTGTGAGAGTTGTATCCAATCCCTATCAAAGAAGATACAAGAACAGTGAAGGGTTAAGACTCAGAGAAAGGATTCTACTATCAAAGTTCTTCCGCAATTATGGACAAAGGTATGTTTATGTGAAACTCATGAATTCTGAAGATCCCCTTTCATGTTCTTGAATGTTTATTGTTGAACATGAATTACTGATTAAATGCTTACATGTGGTATCAGAGCATTGTTTAAGCATTTGTGTTTTTCCATAAATTATTAAGAATGAATTCCTAATTTATGAAAAATTAGGTTTTGAAAATTCATGATATTTCTCGCTGATTTATTGGATGAAAGTCCGATTGAATTATTGGATAAAGATCGGTATTGTGATTTTTCCGTAACTGTAAAGTGTTCGTTCCTTGAAATTTTCGGTAACCTTTGAAAGTTTTCGGTTCTTGTGACCGTGCATAATGGACAAGTTTGCTTTTTGGTTTTCGTGTCCTTCATTGAAAGCTTTTTAATTGACTTTGAAAAGCATTCGTGAAGCATTTTTGAATTGACATTAACAAAAGGACAAATCGAATGCATGTTGAATGGATACTGCACCGGTTTTCTTTTATACATATGAACTTGAACGGAAAGTAACGTGAAATTGGTTGGATAGATATCATTTGGTTTCACCATTCTCGGTTTACGTATCGGGCATAAGGTTTTGAATTTCATTTCATTTGAAAATGCCGTTTTGAATGGTTTCACAGTGAGAATGATTTACAGAGTATTTGTTATCAGCTCCAATTGAATGTGAAAATTTTATCCTATTATTGTTTATGAAAAATTAAAGTTTTGAAATTAATTATGATAGATTTGTTAGTCACCAAAGTGGCCAAATCTTGAAGAGTTATTTTAATTTCAAATATTATGAATTTTATTTCAATTACCATGACTGTGATGCTATGAATAGTATGATATAATATTCTGGTTGTGGTATATTGAAGTTCATTATTATAGAACAGTTGGGGATCAACCCAAAGGTTGGTTATTTGTTTTATAAAATGAACATGGATGTTGGTATTGTTGGCATATTTCCTCACATTTGGACATCCAAAGATGACAAATATTTATGATAGGGGTACGCATCATTGCCAAATTATGTGAAATTTATATAGCATCATTACAGTTAATGTTGTATGTTAATGGATCCCCAAAGGTGAACATTGATATGCATTGAAGTTAGTATATTTGAATCTGTGAAGTATGTTAGTATGTGGCATGTATGACTCAAAGCATTAATGTTTAAATGTTATTCCTTGCAGTACCTGTTGCCACACATTCCATGTTCTCAACTCTTGCAGTTTTTAATGGGCTGAACTTCTCTGAATGGAAAGAGCAAATCCAATTTTACCTTGGGGTAATGGATATGGATATGGCTCTTAGAGAAGAGGAACCTGGTGCTATTACTCCTGAAAGCACTGAGGATGAAAGGAACCATTTTAAGAACTGGGAAAGATCCAACAGATTAAGTTTGATGTACATGAAAATGAGCATAGCAAGCAACATTAAGTCAGCTCTTCCACAAACTGAAAGTGCCATCGAAATGATGAAACTTGTGGAAGAGCGCTCCCAAACTGCTGATAAGTCTCTTGCTGGGACATTTATGAGTACACTGACCACCATGAAGTTTGATGGTTCGCGTACTATGCATGAGCATGTTATTGAAATGACAAGCATTGCGGCAAAATTAAAAGCATTGGGAATGGATGTGGATGAGAACTTCCTGGTGCAGTTCGTATTGAACTCATTACCGTCTGAGTATGGTCCTTTCCAAATGAACTATAACACCATGAAAGACAAATGGAATGTGCATGAATTGCACAATATGTTAGTTCAGGAGGAAACCAGACTTAAGAATCAGGGAGCTCATTCCATCAATTATGTAAAGCATCAAGGAGCTGAAAAGAATAAAGGTAGGAAGCATGAGAAGAAAGGAGGAGGAGCACCCCTTAAAGTTGATGAGGCCTCTTCTTCTAAAATCCAAAAAAATGAAAGTAATGCAAAGATGAGGTGTCATTTCTGTAAAAAGGAAGGGCATTTCAAAAAGGATTTCCTGAAACGTAAGACTTGGTTCGAAAAGAAAGGTAAGCTTAGTGCTTATGTATGTTATGAATCAAACCTGGCTGAAGTTCCTTATAATACTTGGTGGATTGATTCTGGTTGTACTACTCATGTTTCTAATACAATGCAGGGATTCCTTATGACCCAAACCACAAGGCCAAATAAAAAGTTTGTCTTTATGGGCAATAGAGTGAAAGTTCCGGTGGAAGCTGTTGGGACTTACCGTTTAATTCTCGACAGTGGATATCATTTGGATTTATGTGAAACTCTTTATGTACCTAGTATATCTAGGAATTTAGTTTCAATTTCCAAACTTGATGTTGCTGGATACTCTTTTAAATTTGGTAGTGGTAGTTTCAGTTTGTACAAGCACAATCATTTGATTGGTAATGGTACTTTATGTGATGGATTATATAAATTATGTCTTGATAATCTTTATGCTGAAACGCTTATGACTCTGCATCATAATGTTAGTACTAAACGTACCTTAATTAATGAGTGTTCCGCTTACTTGTGGCACAAACGTTTGGGACACATTTCCAAAGAAAGGATGAAAAGATTGGTAAATAATGAAATCCTTCCGGATTTAGACTTTACTGATTTAAATGTTTGTGTGGATTGTATTAAAGGAAAACAAACAAAACACACAAAGAAAGGAGCCACAAGGAGCACACAACTTCTTGAAATTATACACACTGATGTATGTGGTCCGTTTGATGTTAATGCCTTCAATAAAGAAAAATATTTTATCACTTTCATTGATGATTATTCACGTTATGGTTATGTCTATTTGTTGCATGATAAGTCTCAAGCTGCAAATGCTTTGGAGATTTATATTAATGAAGTTGAAAGGCAATTAGACAAAAAGGTGAAGATTGTCAGGTCTGATAGGGGTGGTGAATATTATGGAAGGTATGATGAAAGTGGACAACATCCTGGGCCCATTTGCTAAATTTCTGGAAAAGCGTGGTATTTGTGCTCAATACACAATGCCCGGTACACCGCAACAAAATGGTGTATCTGAAAGGCGTAATAGGACCTTACTGGATATGGTTAGGAGTATGTTAAGTAATTCTTCTTTACCCGTTTCATTGTGGACTTATGCTCTAAAAACTGCCATGTATGTATTGAATAGGGTTCCTAGTAAGTCAGTTCCAAAGACTCCTTTTGAACTTTGGACTGGAAGGAAACCTAGTATAAGACACCTGCATGTTTGGGGTTGTCAGGCGGAAATTAGATACTACAATCCGCAAGAAAAGAAACTGGATGCAAGGACAATCAGTGGTTATTTCATTGGTTATCCAGAAAAATCGAAAGGGTATAGATTTTACTGTCCTTATCATACTACAAGGATTATTGAATCTGGAAATGCAAGGTTCATTGAGAATGGTGAAGTTAGTGGGAGTGAAACACCACGTAAGGTGGATATTCATGAAGTGAGAATACAAGTTCCATTGACTTGTAGCTCTAGTAAAGTTATTGTTCCTTATGCTATTGAACCAATCAATAATAATGAAGGACAAGTTAATGATCCCACTACTCATGAAGAAATCATTATTAATGAACTGAATGAACCCATAGTAGAAGAACCACAACAAATAGCATTAAGAAGATCTCAAAGCGAAAGGAGACTGCTATTTCTAATGATTATGTGGTATATCTACAAGAGTCTGAATTTGACATGGGTATTCAGGTTGATCCAGTAACGTTTTCACAAGCCATGAATGGTGAAAATGGTGATAACTGGTTAGATGCTATGAAAGATGAGTTGAAATCTATGGAACAGAACAAGGTTTGGGATCTTGTTGAGTTACCAGAAGGGTGCAAGAAAGTTGGTTGTAAATGGGTCTTTAAGACCAAACGTGACTCTCATGGTAACTTAGAACGTTACAAGGCCAGACTTGCTGCAAATGGATTCACTTAGAAAGATGGCATTGACTATAAAGAAACTTTTTCACCAGTTTCAAAGAAGGATTCTTTAAGAATTATTATGGCATTGGTGGCTCATTATGATCTAGAGTTACACCAAATGGATGTGAAAACTGCCTTTCTAAATGGAAATTTAGATGAAGATGTGTACATGGACCAACCAATGGGGTTCATAGAAAAGGGTAAAGAGCACATGGTGTGCAAACTTAAGAAGTCAATATACGGACTTAAACAAGCTTCACGGCAATGGTACCTTAAGTTTAATGATACTGTTGTTTCCTTTGAATTTAAAGAAAACATTGTTGATCGATATATATATCTGAAGATCAGTGGGAGCAAGTTTATATTATTGATTCTGTATGTTGATGATATTTTGCTGGCAACTAATGATCTTGGTCTTTTAAATGAGACTAAGAAGTTTCTCTCTAGTAACTTTGAAATGAAAGATATGGGTGAGGCAGCTTATGTGATAGGAATAGAAATATTCCGTGATAGATCACAAGGACTGTTAGGTTTGTCTCAGAAAGCATATATTAATAGAGTTCTAGAGAGATTCAGAATGGAAAACTGCTCATCATCTCCAGTTCCAATTCAGAAAGGAGATAAATTTATTCTCATGCAATGTCCTAAAAGTGAATTGGAACGACAAGAAATGGATGCAATTCCGTATGCATCATTAGTTGGGAGTTTAATGTATGCTCAGACTTGTACGAGATCAGATATTAGCTTTGCAGTTGGGATGTTGGGTAGATACCAAAGTAATCCCGGTATGGATCATTGGAAAGCTGCAAAGAAAGTTATGAGATATTTGCAAGGAACTAAAAGTCACATGCTTACTTATAGAAGGTCTAACAACCTTGAAGTGATTGGATACACAGATTCAGATTTTGCAGGATGTGTAGACACAAGAAAGTCTACATGTGGTTACCTGTATCTTTTAGCTGAAGGAGCTATATCATGGAAAATTGCGAAGCAGACTGTAATAGCTGCGTCCACTATGGAAACTGAATTTGTGGCATGCTTTGAAGCCACAATTCAGGCTAAATGGCTACGGAACTTTATTTCAGGGCTTGGATTGGTCGACAATATTGAAAAGCCGCTGAAAATTTATTGTGATAATTCCGCAGCAGTCTTCTTTTCTAAAAACGACAAGTATTCCAAAGGTGCTAAACATATGGAATTAAAGTACTTTGCCATTAAAGAAGAGGTTCAGAAACAAAGAGTGTCTATAGAGCATATTAGCACCGATCTTATGATAGCTGATCCCTTGACGAAGGGATTACCGCCCAAGACATTTACTGGTCATGTATGTAGAATGGGCATTATGTCAGCTAATGAATGATGACAATTATTGTTATGTATTAAGTATTGACACTCTGAGCTCATTGATGAATATATGTTTCTGTTATTGTCTTATTTTCAATTTATGAATGCATGCAAGTATATGTGATAATATTGAAAATGTTTATGGTTCATTATGAAGACATTATTGTTGGACATAATGTATACTTCCTATTAAAGTATCATGTTAGGAAGAAGAGTCAATATAGTGGTACATGGAAGGGACTATGCCGACTTGATAGCATACAACCGCCATGACTCTTGTTGATTTTATTTCTAATAATGAATTATGATGAGGTCAATGTATAGAACCTTTAGCCTAGTAAATGCGCATTATAATGAATGTTGATTAAATCATGAAGGGACACCTCATGACATGAGACAAGTGGGAGAATGTAAAATTATTTGTCTCATGTGTTATATTATGTGTCAGTTGGTTTAATTAATGAAAAGGGCATTATGATAATTTTGACTGTTAAGGGAAGTTATTTAAAATGTAACTGCTGATAGGTGCAGTTATGTTAAGGGAAAATGATCAGTTTTCTATTTATTGGAGTCTGACAGAAAACAAACGTCTATCTGGGTCTGCCTATGAGAGTTGTATCCAATCCCTATTAAAGAAGATACAAGAACAGTGAATGGTTAAGGCTCTGAGAAAGTATTCCACCATTAAAGATCTTCCGCAATAATGAATAAATGTATCTTTATGTGAAACTCATGAATTCTGAAGATCCTCTTTCATGTTCTTGAATGTTTATTGTTGAACATGAATTAATGATTAAATGCTTACACGACACCCATTTGGCTTTTGCCATCACAAGTCCAAAAGACCCACCGTCTTGCTCTGTTTGAACCTTAGCCAGAGGAGGATACGTTGAAAAAATTAACTGAAGAAGGGAATTGTTGTATTCATCAGCAACAGTTACATTATTTAATATTAGCAATATCGCATAACAGCCTAACTTGATCATAAAATGTAGGAACCACTTATTTACTAGAATAATAACTGAAACACTAAAAGATAAACATATTAAAAAAAGGAGACAAGATCCGTTTACAAATTTTTTGGATTTTTTTTTACAAATTACACTATATTCTCCTGGGAGAACATAATGTAGTTTGCAAAAGTTTGTATATAGTGTAGTTTGTAAGAGTTTGTAAATAAAAAAACTTGTAAATATAACCTGCCTTATTAAAAAATACTAATTAACAATATCTCCATAAATATCATTGTGTAGACCATTTTGGGGGTGTAATGACTTGCTTGCTCCTTTTTTTTTGGTAGGCATATATCTGGGTATATCTAAAAAGTGAGAGAAATTACCAAAATAAAAGTGAGAGAGAAGCCTAATGAGAACTAAAGATTTTGAGGGGATGTTGAAAGAGTGACTGTAACTACATTTATATTTTGACTTTAACTTCAAAAAATGATTCAAAAGTTATTAATGATAAGTTATTTCAGGATTTAACTGCATTTCTTTCTTTCACACCCCCACCCCCACACTCAATTTTTTTGTGCATTACACTATACACAGCTAGCATTGACCTCGGGAGTTTGCCCTCCACTATGTATGTAACCAACATAAGTGCTACATTAGCTAGAAAGCACGAATGCAACATTTTGGAAATGGATATGCAAACCCGAGGATATGAGAATGTGATATTAATAATGTAATGCCCGTTAATAATATAATTAAGGGAGAATTGAGAATGTGATATTATTAGCAATTGAAAATACAATAACCAAAAAACTTATAATATGATTTATTTTAGTCTTCAAAAAGACTTTACAAATATTTTACATATGCTTAAAGAAAGTTAACAAGAAAAAAATTACTAACCAAACAAGTTTTTTGTTTTTTTGTTTTGAAAACATATTTTTAGAACAAAATTAGAAAGTAGATTTTTTTTTAAATAAATGAAAGTTTAAGTGGGGTTAGACACCGGTTTCACACAAGGCCAGGGGATTTGAACCCACGCCCTTGAGGGGTATGGATTAAACCCTTAGCCAACTGTGCCCACCTTTATTGGCTAGCAAGTAGATTTTTTTTGTTTTCTAATTTTTAGAACTCTTTTTAAAACCAAATAGATTTTTTTCTTCTTTTGTTTTGAAAACTAGTTTTAAAAAACTATTTTACAAAATAATTTTAAGAAAAAAAAAAAAATAGAACACAATCAACCAAAACTTTCATTCAGCACTTTTTCTTAGTTTTATCTTGCTGAGCTGCCTTGGTGCTATTTGGTCGACTGCCCTGCACTTCAGAACTCTTTTCAGCCCAGATAAAACAGAAATCAAACCATTAAAATAGATACAATTCAAAGCTAACACAAATCAATAGCTCTAGACTCTAGAGATTGAGCGATCTTATCGTTTATAGCAGTTAATTAAACCTGGTCGTGGCATTATGTTACTGTTAATGGTTGTTTATTAGAAAAGTTCTTTTCTCCACAGGAAAATGACAGATTACAGTCTACATAGTCATCCGTACCATTTCTTTTATTTTTGGCATTCATATTTTTATTTCATTAGGATATTTTTTATTTCTGAAATTTCTAGAATTAAATTTTATGAATCAATTCACTTCATTTTCTGTTTTAGCTAGAAATGGGTGGTTATTCTGCTGTAGCTAATTCCCCCTGTTAAGTGGGAAATGTCCTATTTGATGATGGTTCCTTCGATGTAGAGGTGGCAATATGGGTTGACCCGCCCCGCCCCGCCACCAACCCGCCAAAAACGGGGCGGGGCGGGTTGACCCGCCAAAAAATATGGGTTGGAAAAATGAACCCATCCCGTTTTATGGTGGGTTGGCGGGTCAACCCACCAACCCGCCAATTAAAAAAAATTAATTAAAATTCAAAAAATAAATTATATTTTATGAATTTTTCTAATATTTTTTTATTTTATTTCACACTTCTCTATATTTTTTTAGTCTCAATCTTAAATGTATACTAATATTTGTCAAACATTATTTAGGAACTTATATATAGATAACATTTGTCATGAATAAAATTATTATTCTTTAATTTTTCTAAGAAGTACTAAGATAAAAAAAATATTGGATATCACAAAAAATTAAGGAACAATGAAATACTACCTAATTGTAAAATAAAAATAAAAATAAAATAAAAAATTATTACCCGGCGGGTCAACCCGCGACGGGTCAACCCGCGGCGGGTTGAACCCATTTCGACCCACTTCTAGGCGGGGCGGGTTGAGGTGGGTTGGTGGTAGGGGTGTAAATGGGTCAGGCCGGCCTACAGGGGCCTATGGCCTGGCCTACAAAAAGCCTAGCCTGCCCTGGCCTACGAGGTAAATAGAACAGGTTAAGGCTTGTGGATGAGCCTATTTAGAAACAAGGCCGCAGGCTGAAAATAAAATGCCTGGCCTTTGAGCCTGTAGGCCGGCCTGTTTAATATTTAAATAAAAAATATTTTATTTATTTATTGTAAAAGTTAGATAACTTAACCTAATATTTAATATTTATTTGTTGTCATGAATTTTTATAATCTGTGTTCTTGTTAAAAAATTCGTTGTAGAACTTTAATAATTTGGACCCAAACTATAAAATATTGTTTAATGAATGAGATATTTCATTTTTCTTTTAAATTTAATTTTGAACATGGTAGGCCTAAAAGGCCTCATAGGCCATGTAGGCTTTTTATTTTTTAATAACAGGGCAGACTTGACCTTTAAATTAAGTCTTTGATAGACTTATAGGCCAGATAGGCTCAGCATTTTTTTGTGTAGGCCTAGATCATGAAGGCCAAAGCCTGGCCTGACCTGGCCTAATTACACCCCTAGTTGGTGGGTTGAAAATCTCAACCCAACCCGCCCCATTTTGACGGGTTGGCGGGTTGACCCGCCAGGCTCAACCTATATTGCCACCTCTACTTCGATGACGCGTTAGTGTTTTTTCCTTTCTTTATTTTCAATGTAAAAAGAAAAACAAAAATACCCCCTTTCATTTTTTATTTTATTTTTTTTCCCTTTACCAGCATTTGAACATGGACCATTATAGCATTGTCCTCCAACAACTACCACCATATCTACCATGAATGCCAGTTACCCCCTCTTGATTATTTCACCTAAACTCCTCTGAGTTTTAAATTATAATGACATTAAAAATTAGCCTATACTCTTCCATTGAAATTAATATTTTAGGATTAGAGACCATAAGAACTTATGGAGAAAGAAATCGAGTCCTCTATTTTTAATTAAAATGACAGAAGATGCTTCCTTAATATTTCGATAAACAACAAATTTAAGATTTAAGTAAACTATACTTATTTGCTTCGATATTTATTTTCAAATTAAATATTCATTTCATCTATTATTTAAAAAACATTTTCCATACCAAAAATAAAAAAACATTTTAAGATCTTTTTTTTTTTTTAATTTAAGAGTAAGAGAAGTCTATGTATACATTTTTTTTAAGGGTTTTATAAGAGTTATGTTGTAGGAAAAGTGATTCTGTTATGTTATAGAGATTCGTTTTGCGTGCCAGAGAATTTTATTTTTTTTTGCTGCGGGCCCCACAAAATGTTGTGTGTGTAGGAAAATTTTTGTGATCATGTTAAATGATAGATGATAAACCCTTTTTTTAAATAGCAGGTTCATATGTATTATTATTTTTTATACAAATATGTATTAATTTAAGAAAAATGTTATTATTGCCCCTATTTTAAGCTTACCACTTTTATTACTTATTTGATTATCACTAGTTAAAAAAAATTAATGATTTGATGTTTTCAAATTAATTCAATGATAATCAAACAATTAATAAGGGTGATAAGCTTAGCCGTTGATATTTAAAGAGTAAAATATTTTGAGTCCTCAACAAAGATCATAGGATCATTTTAATCTCTTATAAAAAAATCGACTTATCTCGTTTGCCCTAGCAGAGGGAAAATGATGTCTTTCGCTGCAGCCCTTAGATCCAGCGACAATACTAAGGGTGAAGAAGACTCTTGGCAAGCCGATCTAACAGAGGAAGTGAGTGAACCTCTTGACCCGAGTCTAGGGGTAATCAATGAACAAGGGTTCCAGACCATTTACGGAGCAGATGGGTCAGTGAGAATAAGATGCACGGAGGAAGCTAAACAAAGACTTAGAAGCCCCTGGAAAAATGCAATCATAGTCAAACTTTTGGGCAAGAAGGTAGGAGTGATGTATATGAAGACCAAGCTTGCTAACCTATGGGCAAAAGCGGGTCCTCTAACTGTAGCCGACTTAGGAAATGATTTCTTCTCGGTGAAATTCACAAGTGTTGAAGATCTGAACCTGACTCTTACCGGCGGCCCATGGGTTTTGATGGGGCACTATCTGGCAATCAGGAAGTGGGAACCTTTTTTTGATCCATTCAAAGCCAACATTCATAGAATTGTTGCGTGGATTCGTCTTCCAGGTATTCCCTAAGAATTCTGTGTGATGTCTTTTCTGAAAATCATTGATGATACTATTGGGAAAGTGTTAAAGGTTGATAGAAATACATCTACGGGTGATAGGGGGAAATTTGCGAGAGTCTGTGTTGAATTGGATTTATCCAAAACCTTGAGAGGAGAATATATTTTGGAGGATAGAATCTTTAAGGTGGAATACGAGAGTCTTTACTTAATTTGCGTAAAGTGTGGAAAGTATGGGCACAATAAAGAGCAATGCAATCAGAATGTGAACCCTGCTGAAGTGCAACCTAATCGGAGCACGAATGTGTCTGATACAGAAAAAACTTCAGAGAACCAGAGTGTAGGGCCCTGGATGGTTGTGCAGAAGAAGAAATTCTCGAAAAATTTCTCTCAAAAGATGAAGGATACAAAAGAAGAGCGAACTTTTGGAGCTGATATCTCTAATAATGGGAGTTCCTCTAACCAGAAAAAGGAGATAAGGAAGGATCTTGAAAATACAGAGCTGATTAGCTCAGTTTCGAAAACCCTTCTGGGAGAACAAAAGGAGAACAAGGGGGGCAGCTCCTCTCTGCTCAGTAGCCCAGCAGCTAATGAGAAGCTCCAGTCTGGGGAAAAAAAGCCACAGGTAAAAACAGACATAAAACTAAAGGGAAAGACAGGATCAATTCCTTTGTGTTCACCACTGCATCTCCTCAAAGTGGGTCTAGCTCCAAACCAATAGAGCTCCCTTCATCCAATAAGACAACTTGGAAGAGCAAACCAAGGCAAGAATCTCCAGCCCATACTATCAAACCTCTCATTAATAGTAAGGCTCAATCCAATGTGGAAACTGAAATAGAGCTTTGTTCCAAGATAGCTGCCACTCAGTCAACAAACATTGAGGGTGGTCAGGATGTTGGTGAGCTATGTGAGACTGTTGCCATTCCTGCAGAGATGGAAATTTCCAATTCGGGCAGTGAGGAGACCTCGTGGAAAGCTGAACCTCCAGATAGAGCGTCAGAAGATGGGATGGAGATGGAGAATCCAAACAGGGAAGATGCCTCTGAGCATAGGACACAAAGTAACCAGGTACTTTGCAAACCTGAGACCAATTTAGTTATTTAATGAATTGCCTTGTATGGAATGTTAGGGGTGCTGCAAAAAAGTCCTTTAAGACATCCCTAAGAAATTTCATCAAAAAGTATAGGATTGGCATGGTTGCCATCCTAGAGCCTAGGATCAGTGGTGTAGCAGCCCTGAAGAAAATAAAACAACTTGGTTTCAACCAGTATGTTCTAGTAGATGCTATTGGTTTTTCTGGTGGTATTTGGATTCTTTGGAAAGAAGAAAGGTTCAATATATCTGTCATAGAGAAATCTAATCAATTCATTCACTTGTCTTGTTCTGTTAATCATGGTCCTTCCTTTCATCTCACTGTGGTTTATGCCAATCCTAGAGAGGAAGTCCGTGATGAGCTTTGGACGGATCTGAGAAGAATCAGTGGTAGCATGACGGGACCCTGGGCCATGATGGGGGATTTCAATGAGATAGCTTCCTCAAAAGAGAAAAGAGGAGGAGCCCCTGTGAATATTGCTAGATGTCAGAAGTTTTCCTACATGTTAAATGACTGCCATATGCTGGATCTGGGTTGTAGAGGCTCTAAATTCACTTGGAGGGGACCAAAATGGCTTCATCTTGATAGAGTCTTTAAGAGACTTGACAGAATTTGTTCAAATGCAGCTTGGAGAACCACTTTTGGAAATGCGGATGTTAGAGCTTTACCAAGACTAAACTCGGATCATAATCCTCTTCTTCTTTCTCTTTTCCCCAATGAGAACCAGTGGAAAGAGAGACCTTTCAGATTCCTGGTAGCTTGGCAGAGTCATAGCACTTTTGTTCACTTTCTCAAGTTTATCTGGAACCACCATACCAAGATTGTCACTTGCCTAGAAAACCTAATTGATCCGCTTAAATCTTGGAATAAAAGAGTTTTTGGTTGTATCCAAGTTAGGAAGGATTACCTTTTAAAAAGAATCCAAGAGATCCAGATTAACCACACCAAGCAGCATGATATTGCCCAATCTGATCTTGATTTTGCTCTTCAGGATGAGTTGAATAGAGTTTTAGAACAAGAAGAAGCTCTTTGGTTTCAAAAGGCTAGATGCAAATGGATTGAGGATGGGGATCGTAACACAAGATTCTATCATACAACTACCATAATTAGAAGAGCCAGAAACAAAATTTTAGAGCTCAAGAATGATGAGGGTCATATGGTTAGAGAAGAAGACAGCCTGAACAAGATTATTCATGATTTCTTCACTAATCTTTTTACTGAAGAAGATCACTCCAGACCTTGGGAAGTCACCAATACTTGCTGGCCTGCATTAGAGGAGACTGAGTTGACAGCCTTGAAGGATCCTATCTCGGAATTGAGTATCAAGGAAGCTTTCTTCTCCATGAATGCTCTCAAAGCTCCTGGTCCAGATGGCTTCCCAGCTTTTTTCTTCCAAAAAAACTGGGATATTATGAAAAAGCAAGTGGTTGATTGTGTGCATCAGATTTGGGAGAAGCCGGATGAGGTGAAGGATCTAAATAAAACCTTTCTGGTTCTCATTCTAAAACTGGAAAAACCAGAAAAGATTAACCAATTTCGCCCGATTGCTTTGTGTTCTGTTCTTTATAAAGGTATCAGCAAGATTATAGTGAGCAAGCTGAAACCCCTTCTCAACAAATTGATTTCTCCTCAACAAGTCAGTTTCGTTCCTAAAAGACAAATCCAGGACAATATTATCATTGCTCAAGAGATGGTTCACTCTATGAATAGAATGAAGGGGAAAAGGGGATTCTTCACAATCAAAATCGACTTAGAGAAAGCCTATGATAGGATGTCTTGGAATTTTATATACAAAGTGTTATCTGAGATAAACATCCCAGAATCTATGGTGAATATCATAATGCAGTGCATCACTTCAGCTGAGCTTGAAATCCTCTGGAATGGTTCCAAGGCTGGTAGCATCCTTCCGAGTAGAGGTTTGAGGCAAGGAGATCCAATATCTCCCTACATTTTCGTGCTTTGTATGGAAAAACTGACACACTTGATTTCTGATGCAATTGCAAAGAAAGAGTGGAAGCCAATGGCAACTGGTAGAGGTGGACCATCCATATCTCATCTCCTCTTCACTGACGATTTGTTACTCTTTGGAGAAGCCAAAATTGACCAAATCAAGACAGTAATGGAGTGCCTCACAAAGTTTGGGATCATGTCTGGTCAGAAGGTGAGTTACCCAAAATCTAATATCTTCTTCTCCAAAAATGTTCCAATTGATGTTGCTAATGAGATAGTGAAGATTAGTGGTTTTGCTCAAACAAAAAACTTGGGCAGATACCTGGGATACAGAATGAAACATGGCCGGACTAGTAAACTTCACTATGGAGAGATCATGGATAGGATTAACAATAGGCTCAATGGTTGGAAAAATCAGTGTCTATCTATGGCAGGTAGAGTGACTCTAGCAAAATCGGTCATCTCCACTATCCCTATGTTCCACATGCAAAACAGTTTATTACCTGTGGGTATTTGTGAAGAAATTGAAAAGAAGCAAAGGAATTTCATTTGGGGAGATACTGAGGTTCATAGGAAGCATCATGCAATCGGTTGGGAACACCTTCAACTCCCTAAAAACCAAGGTGGGTTAGGTATTCTCAATCTCCGCATCCAGAATGAAGCTTTCATCCAAAAGTGTGCTTGGAATATGGTTCAGTCTCCATCTCAGCTTTGGGTCCAAGTCTTGCTATCCAAATATGGCAGGAGAAAAGATATGCTAAAAGAGGTAGTTAGTAAACCTTATGATTCTCACTTGTGGAAAAGCATTTGTAAGGTCTGGCCTCAAATCATAAGCAATACTTCTTGGCAAATAGGTAATGGCAAGAAGATTGATTTTTGGAAAGACAATTGGACTGGTCTCAGCCCAAACCTCCTTGCTCATACTCATACCCTTCCTTCTCAAGAGGTCTTGGATTTAAAGATTAGCAACAGTATTTTCCTTTCTGAAGGAGGCTGGAATGAGCATTATCTTGTGAACCATTTTGACATTAATGTGGTGAACAAAATTCTTGCCATTCCTCATCCAGATGATGAAGCCGAGGAGGATAGCATAGCTTGGACTAACTGGAACCCTGGGCATTCCATAGTTAAGCTGGCATACAATAACTTGTTAGATTCTAGAAATCCTTCCCCCATTGATTGTTGGGACCGTATTTGGAAGTGGAAAGGCAAGGAAAGAGTCAAAATGCTTATCTGGAAAATGTTTCATGATAGAATGTTAACAAGAGAGTCAATATCAAAGTGGAGTGGTAGTTCCAATAAGTGCCCTTTCTGCCCTGAAGTGATTGAAGATTGCCTTCATGTGTTTAGAGATTGTTGGAAGGCAAGAAAGTGCTGGCTGCTGCCCATATTGCACCCTCTTCCACCGAGTTTCCTCACTGTGATTTCTTTTAGGGAGTGGATGATTCTGAATCTCACTTCAAACAACAGCAACCTCAAGGATTGGAGAGACTCTTTCTTTACCACTTGTTACTTTTTGTGGTTATGGAGGAATAAGGAAATTCACGAAGAAGGTTTCCAGCGTCCTGAGGATCCTTCAAAGGCTATTGCTGTAGAAATTGAGGAAAATAGGTTCTGTTTGGCTAAGTTTAAAAAAACATTTTCAGGAACTTCTCACTCTGAACTTCCTACATCGTGGATTGGGCCTGCGGAGGACTTTCTGAAATTAAATGTGGATGGGGCTGTGCAAGGTAATCGGGCAGCTTGTGGTGGTCTCTTGAGGGATAGGAATGGATTATGGTGTGGCGGTTTCTCAGCCTTCATTGGCTCTTGCATTCCTCTGCATGCTGAACTTTGGGCTCTCCTTTATGGACTTGATTTCGCCTGGAAGCATGGCTGGAGGAAACTAGTGTTGGAAACTGATTCTTCTCAAGCGTTTTGCCTTCTTACCAATCATGGTAATGATACTCGAAAGCTGCCATTGGTAGCTAAGATTCGAGTCTTTTTAATGAAAGAGTGGACTATCTTATTGAATAAAATTCCTAGGAGTAGAAACACATGTGCGGATTAGATTGCGAAGAAGGCTTTGGATGATTCCTTTGGGCTCAAATCAATATCCTCCCCTCACAGCGATCTGTTAAATCTTCTTGCTGCTGATCTTTTGGATCCGGGTCTGAATAAGGTGGCTGCTAGGAGAAATACAGGATGATGCTTGTTCCTGGCTTTCTGCTAGTGTTTGATGTTTTGTTTTCTGCTGTTTCTTGTTCTGTTTTTTTCCTTCCTTCTTGTTTGCTGTTCTTTTATTTTGTGGGGGCATTGCCCCTTGCTGTAACCACAAAAAAAAAAATCGACTTATGATTTCACTTAAATTTAAAATAGATCCAATTAATTAAAATCGTAATCACTTTAAAATTCAAAAAAAATCTATAAGTTAATTTTTTTTAAAGAATTAAAATGAATTTCATGATATTCGTTGAGAATCTAAAAATACTTTATTCTATTTTAAATTGATGCAATGATATCTAAATAAGTATATAAAGGTGGTACATGGTAATTCCCCTCATTTAAATAAGGTTATTAAGACTCATAATTTCTACACCGTGAGCCACTGGACAGCAAGTTCTAACTTCAAATCTTTTGGGTATTGAACAAAAAAGGGTTGAAGAAAAATTGGAACTTGTTTGTGGCCTGTCACTCTCTCTCTCTCTCTCTGGCTCAGATGAGCGATTCACAGGCCAGAGACGAATAAGAAAGAGAACGAGGTACGCAAACCTCTGCACTCCTCGAACTTCATTTCAACTTTCTAATGTTGTAGAATTCTGGTTTCAACTTCCTGTGGTTATACCCGCTGTTATGTTATGGTGCTTCTACTGCGGCAATTAATTCCATGATTGGTTTTCATTATTCATTTCAATAAATAAATATTGAAGATGGGTACCGGGTCGGATTCCAATGGATGGAACCGTGCTCAAGGGTTGGCCGTGAAGACTCTTCTACTAATTGGTGGTGCACTTCTCGTTAAACGCCTCCGTAAGTCCACAACACGCTGGGACCATGCTCGT